>JAULCD010097343.1:0-11584 GCA_032361085.1 Calliostoma canaliculatum
AACAGCACAAGGTGGTCACAGTTGTAAGATTGGCTAAAATCCACTCAGCACTTTAAGGGTTAAACTTTGATATCAGGAAAAAAATTATTTCAATTAAAAAAAAAAAATTCCCGACCGACCTACTCTAAATTTTAAAAACATGTATTCGGAACCACAACATTTATTATTTTTGGCCTTATGAAGTGCTAAGTACACCTTCTTCTCTTTTAACTTCAATTTCAACCTAAATAAGTTTTTGAAAAACCTATTCTTTGGCTATGTGTTTAAAAAAGCTCCTTTAGGAGCTCTTTAAACTAGGGATGTCATGATGATACGCTGATACATCGATGCATTTTAATAGTTTCTTTGACATACAATACACGATACAGTAGGTAGTGTATCCATTTATAAATTTGTTTTTTTATCGACTTTAATTGAACCGTATTGTTGAAATCAATTTCTACATCAATAATAACGTTAAAATGTCTAGTGTATCACTGAGTTTGTGCGAAAAGGATAATGAACAATGAACATAACAATGTGACAGGAACAAACATGTATCACAGTGTCAGCCCATCAGGTACTTATATTTTGATGGCTGACAGTGGTTCAATTTGGTTGTGATAAATGTGCCAGTTTTTGTTCTTAAAGATTTAAAACATTTAAAGTTGAAATGTTTGCTTAATTTTATCTTTCTTTTTTGACAAATTTTGAAAAACTGTGTTGTAAGGTATTTCACAAATTTTGAAAAATCGTATCGTGAGGTAGGTATCGCGATACGTATCGTGAGGTAGGTATCGCGATACGTATCGTATCGTGAGACAAGTGTATCGTGACACCCCTACTTTAAACACATAGCCAAAGGAAAGGTTTTAAACAGCACATGGTTATCAGTTTTAAGCTCCAAGTTCAGCACTCTCAGGGCAAACAAGGCCATTGTCAAGGTGTTTTGAACACACAGTTCAGAGATAAGTGGCAGTCTTATCGGGTGTTGATCTTTCGTGTGATCTTAAGATGTGACGTAAGAAAAAATAACAGCATGATTTACATAGATATGTTATTTTTTGGCTGGTGTTTGTTTTGAAGTTTAAGTTACAGAAAACAATGTCATTGATTCATGTAATGTTACACGCCCCAGGGCCCTAGTTAGTTACACAAGCTTTGTAAATTTACAATGTCGTAAACTTAGCCACTGGACCAGTGGGTAATTTACATGATATTTTATATTTTTATTTTATATTTTTTTTAAAATATAAATTTTATTTTTTGGGACATTTGTAAACCAAGTACATACCTAGTGACCTGTTTACTGTGTTGTAAATTTACGATGCCTTTGGGAAGTTGCACTCAGGATACTATCTTCCGTGTTAGAAAATACTTTTCCATACAAAGACAGAGTGAACTACTGTAAAGCTCCCTATAACTAAATGTTGTGGTTTCGATTACATCTCTTCAAAATTTAGGGTAGGTAGGTAGGAAATTGTTTTTGTTATTGAAATATTTTATTTTGCTGCAACCCAATTTTTATAAGATTTATAAACATAATTTTCCACAGCAGTAAATGGTATAATGTCAGTATTGCCTTCATGATAATAAAAAAAAAGTAATGGTCGGCACATATTTTCTAGACAAGTTTAAGTAATTGCAACAACAACATTTGGTCTAGCACATTAGCACTCTTGGTTCACAAGCACCCACCCCAGCTTGCAGGCTTTCCTTTTGCAATAAACTTGCTACATTGATACACGACTGAAGTACTGTTGAAAACACTCAACTCGCTCACACTGGTTACATCCTAAATTTATAAAAAACTTGCTGGTTATCGTACAGTCATTGGCAAGGGGTATTGTGAAAGGGGTTTGGGGAAGGAAAAGAGAAGAAAAAAGAAATGACTGAATTTCAATAGAGGTTAATCAGGACCTTGGATTGTCCTCCAAGCCCCTGTTCCTCAAAGTGGTCTCAGGGTTAAGATGATCGTGATTTTGGAAACAATGTCCTGTAGAGTTGTTTCTTATTATAGGCTTACGACTGTCGTATCGCAGAAATTGAATGGCACCAGTTCCAAAGCAATCTCTGCTTGACAACAGTTGTAAGCCAATGTTACGATTAACTTAGCTTAAGAATAGATCGCTTTGAGGAATGGGGCCGAGGGTGCAAAGATGATGTTAAGATGCCTTAGCCTTATAAGAGCTTTGTGGAATGTGACCCAGAAAGATGAATTTATATCATAGGTGTTTTCAGTGCAATACTACCGAATGCTAGCATGTCAATTTTATCTTGGTATTTATCAATTTATTGAAAAAATAAATAGTAGGTACTGTGACTTGGCTAAATTTTATCTTCTGGATCTTTACCATTATGATGCTAAATAGATTTAAACAGGTCTTAACATTGTTGGCTGTTTAAACCTGCTCTTTGGTATTTTGTTTAAACAGCTCTTACAGTAGTGGGTGTGTGGCTCCTATAGGAGCTGTTTTAAACAAAATACCACAGAATAGGTTTTCAACAGTATATTTAGGACGGAATTTTAATAACTGAAATGAAAACATTTTGGACTTGGCCCTGTTAAGGGCAAATGCTGAAGAAGCTAGACTTATAACAATGTTCCATTGATATTGTTGATTTCAGCCAAGTACCCCCAAGTGAAGAAGCTGATGGGACATGACCCCAGGCTGAAGTACATAGTGATACTGATGGTGCTTGTTCAACTAGTCACGGCCTTCCTCATCAAAGATGCATCCTGGTTCACCGTTCTGCTGCTAGCGTATTGTTTTGGCGGCACAATCAACCACTCAATGACACTGGCTATCCATGAAATAGCCCACAACTTGGCATTCGGCCATCATAGACCACTCACCAACCGATTGTTCGGCTTCTTCGCAAACCTACCGATCGGTGTTCCGATGTCCGTGTCCTTCAAGAAGTATCACCTGGAACATCACCGTTACCAAGGTGACGATAAGCGGGACGTAGATATCCCATGCCAAATGGAGGCACGGTTCTTCACCAACACCTTCAGGAAGTTCTTCTGGGTGATCCTTCAGCCCTGGTTTTATACCCTTCGTCCTCTGTTTATGTATCCAAAGCCACTCACTACCCTTGAGATTATTAACATGGTGATCCAGTTTAGCTTCGATGGGATCCTCCTTCACTTCTGGGGCGCCAAGCCTGTTGTGTACTTTGTGGTGGGGACTCTGCTTGCCACGGGGATGCATCCTCTTGCTGGCCACTTTATCTCGGAGCATTATATGTTTGTCAAGGGATATGAAACATACTCGTATTATGGCTGCCTGAACTATCTCACCTTTAATGTGGGCTACCATAACGAACATCATGACTTCCCCAACATACCTGGATGTAGACTTCCACAGGTAAGTAAGATTCTTTAAAGGCATGTGGAAGCTGGTGTTGTTCATTAATTGTAAAGCACCACGTTTCTGGGCTAGTCCTTGCCCGTTTGTCAGGAGAGTCACTTGACCAAGGGGCAAGGACTAGCCCGAAAACTAACCCCAAAATGTCTTGCTTTACAATTAAAGAAGTTGTAATCTATAATAAAATTCTGAAATTGAATATCACTGCCATTTAAACAGTGACAAAACTCGGCAAAGGTTATATTTGGGTTTACACTATTTATAAATTGAGATACTGTTTCCCAATGCGGGACACCACCACAACAAATGACAGAATCGTTACCTGCACAGATAGGGTAAAGGTGGTATTATGCGGAGGTTCCTTTGGCCCGCATATAAATTGAGAAGTAAAATTTGAATTGTGGGTGGACAACATTACAAGCAGATGGGCTATGGGCCACACTCCTGTCTTTCAGATGTAACCCCTAAGTTACTTTGAGCTTTTTGTTAAATTGTTTACATATTAGTGAACCACAGAGTGTTAGTATTACATTGGCTTGTTTAATATCTATATTTTAATTTTTTTTATTTTAATATTGGAAACTATAAAACTAATATGTATTTTTTTCTGTGGTATGATTTTAATGGTAGTTTATATTTTTTTGACAGCTAAAGAAAATGGTACCCGAGTATTATGATAATCTCCCCTGCCATAACTCATGGATCAAGGTCATTTGGGATTTTATTACTGATCCGGAAATTGGACCATATGCAAGAATAAAGAGGAATAAGAAAACAGAAAATGTTGGCAATGGTGATGTCGGCAATGGTGATGTCAGCAAACCACAAAAAGAGATAAATGGAAACACAATTGCAACGAATGGTCATGCAAACGGATTAGAACACAGGAATGTACCCTTATCAAATGGGCATGCCTTATAATGGTATACTGACATTTGCCCAGTTTAATATCTGAAATCTAACCTAATATGCTCTTAAAAATCTATCCTATGGTCATTTGTTTAAAAGACCTCATTTCAGGAGCCCTTTAAAACAAATTACTACAGGGTAGGTTTTCAACAGCACAAGTTTGTTATGGTTTCAAGACGTGCAAAGCTGAATTCAGCACTATAAGGGTTAACATGCATCGACCATTAGGCAAAAAAATTTGTTGTGGTTCCTATTACCTGACCTTGCCTAAAACAAAGGTGCTGATCCTAACTTTTTAAATCATGATGCTAAAAACTTAGATTATATCATCTACTATTGCTGAAAGTAATTTTTCTCAATTTGATTTAGAATTTTTTTTATATTTTAATAAAAAACAAAATTACTTACATACCTACCCTAAACTTCGAAGAAATGTTATCAAAACCAAAAATTTGTTTCCCCGCCCTTAGACAAGTACTTTATGTGGTATGTGAGGGTGAGATAGTACAATGGTCAAAGCACTGGTTCACTGACCAAGAAGTTGGTTGAATACGACCCAGTGCCTGTCTTCATATGTAAGAAAGCATTACTGCGTGCAGTAAGGACGGTGCAATGGTGCAGCATACTATCTTCCATGGTTCACAAGAACCAGCCTCTGCTTGCATTACATAACTGAGATAACTGAATTAATGTTAAAACTGATGTGCAGCAAAGCTTGTCATCACTGGAATTAAGTGTTCATGGCAACATTTTAATTACCATTCCAAGTTATATTGAATACTGAATTAATTGAACAGCATATATAAGCTTAATTTACCTTATTATAATACTAAGTGTTTTCCAGAGAACTGGGGGTACTTATCTACTGTTGGACTTGTCTATTAGTATATACGTTATGGTGAGATAAGTGATAATCCATTAACCCTTAATGTGCAGTATTGTTTAAGGCAAAAAACCATATCCGTGTGTATGGTGGACAACCTGTACTGTGCAGCATTGTTTAACCCTTAAAGTGCTGAAGACATCATTTAACAATTTTAGTCATCAAAATCTAATCTGAATGCGTGTTTGAAAACCTTTCCTGTGGTAATTGTTTTGAAAGAGCTCCTAAGGAGCCCTTTCAAACAAATTACCACAGGATAATTTTTGAACAGCAGAAAGTAATTTAGGTTTAGATATTACTAGTCTTTGTTCAGCACTTTACGGGTTAAAGCAGGACAACATGTGCAGTGTACGGCGGACAACCTGTTCCATTGATTGATTTGTGGGATCCTTCAACAACTCGGCCTGGATAACATGCACTTGAAATAGATGGATTATCTCGTTCACCTCCTGACTTTATGCAGCGATAACTCCTTAAAAAGCAATAAACTGCTTCACCCTTTAAGTGCTGAGCACTTTTAGATTTCAGTGTCCAAATTGCAACCTGAAAAGGTTGTTGAAAACCTATAGGAGCTCTTTTAAACAAATTGCCCCAGATAGGTTTTCAACAGCACAAGAGATCTGTTTTAACTATACTTCAGCACTTTAAGGGTTAAAATTCAGTTGATATAATCTGGACAAAAAATAAATATGACTTTAGACATTTTTTAATTTGGGTATTAGATATACTCTGCTGATGACCCTGTTGTTTTTTTACTTTTTACCATTTATTACATTATTTATTACATAATTAAAAAATATTCTTGAAATTAACTGACATACACATTTTAAAAGATGTAGTTGCACACATTGTTGTTTTTTTCAGCAGTAGTCGGGAATAATAAAAAAAATAAATCAGAATGCCAAAATCTGTAAAAGGGTTAAATACTGTTTGAAAGATTTATCTGTTTATGTTTAGTTTTACAGCAGTTGTCTGGGATATCTGAATGTTCACTCAAAGACTTTGTTTCCATTTACTACTATAGGGCGGGATAGTGCAGCGGTTAGGGTGCTTGACTTCAGATCAGCAGGTTGTAGATTCGATTCTTGCTTGGGGCCTCGGACGTTATATTCTGTGTTAGAAGACATTTCTGTATGCAGTGAGGACAGAGTGAAATGCTGCAACACAGTATCACTCTTGGTTTGATTGTACCAGCCAAAGTTGGCAGGTTTCACTACATGCATAAACACACTAGTGATGCAGGCTTTCCTCCTGCACTAAACCTTGCTGCCATGAGATAAGGGAAAAATAGTTAAAATCTGTGTCAAAACCCAAACTCATCCACTCACTGCAAGGTGAATATCTTCTGTGATACATGTTTATTTTACTGTTTTGTGTTTTCATTTTGACAATTTTTCTTTTATATTAACCCTTAAAGCCCAAATTTTTTGTTGTATTTCTTTGTCAAAATTCCACCCGAAACAAGGTGGCCACATTTTAAAACTACTTGACCCTATTTAGCACTGTAAGGGTTAAATCTTTCAATCTTAGTTATTGGTTGATTATTCCAGCTTAAAAACAAAACCAACTTTAACCTTTGAAGTGCTAAATGTGAAATTTGTTCATATCAGGCTCTAAATTCTAATCTAACAGTCAGTTATAGATCCTGACTTCAAGTCAGCACTTTAAGGCTTAATAAAATCTGTGTCGTGTAAAAAAAAGCTTGTTTCTTCAGCGACTTAAAATCTCAACTTGTGCTTTTTGTAAGTAAAATTATTTTGTCTCTAAAATCTTAGATCTGAAAATTTTCAATTAAACAAAACAATTTTTTGTTTGTTTCATTGTCACAAAATTTTCAATTTATTTTTTATAATCATAAAAAATAAATGTTTTGTTCCTCATCGCTACCAAACCCCTAAAATTGCGCCGACCTTAATTTTTTTTTTTATATTTGTTTACATCTCAAACTATGGCTTCAAAATCCATCTTCGTTTTGTTTCCGGCATTCTTGATTTTTTGTTCCAACTCTGCAAGCGAACATGCCATTTTTTTGTGTTACAAATATGACAGAATTTTAAAAAATGCAACAAAATAAAACCAGCCCCACCCTTTTTTTTTAAAAAAAGGAAGTGATGAGAAACAAGACACTATGTTTTATAAGGCAAGAGTTAAATTCAAAGGAAATTTTTCATTATCTTAATATTGTTACTATTACGTAATTTTACTAATCATTAATAGTAAATGTCAAACAGAATTTTTAACCCTTTTTAAAAATTGTTTGTATATACTTTTAAACCCTTGTGGCCTTGTGTCAATGCGACAGTTTTCAGCATTATAAAAATTCAGTGCTTCATTAAGTAAAAAAAAATTGCTACTTTTAGATCAAACAGTTGGTATCTAACTATAAATTTGCCATGCTTGTGCAATTTAAATCACATGTATATATGCATAGCACAGCTGTTAGGAAATGAGAAAATTAAACCATGAGATTCATGTTTGGTATTTTTGTATATATGCATTGTGAGTGTTTTCACTGTGAACGTATTACAATTTATTATACTTTAAAACATGTCCGAAATCAGTATGCTTTGTGCTCATTAAACTTGAGTGCTGAAGTAAGTAGGACTGAAAAGTGGAAATACTTTGTGCTTTTGAAAACTTATCCAGAGGTAATTTGTTTAACTCTTGAAGTTCTAAACCCAACATGGCAATTCCCAATCTCCGACCTCTAACCTAAATAGGCTGTTGACATCTTTCCTGTAATAATTTGTGTAAAAGAGCTTCTTTAGGAGCTCTTTTACACAAATTATTACAGGAAACGTTTTCAACAGCACAAGATGGTAACAGTTTCGAGATATACTCACCCTAGTTCAGCACTTTATGGGTTAAAGCTTCTCCAGAAGCTTTTTTGAACAAATTGCCACTGATAGGTTTTCAACAGCATTTACCGGTAGTCAACATTTTTAGTTTCTACTAAGGTTTCACTGCATCACATCACCACAGTGATGATGCAGGCTTACCTCCTGCTGTAAAACCCTGCCGCCGTGATATAACTGAAAAATTGTTGAAAACGGCTTTAAACCATAACTCGCACACTCGCTCACTCGCTCACTCGTTCACTGGTCTCTAATAAAATTATTCAGAGATCTAAGGGTAATTTTTTTTTATTACTAATGTGTAAAGCAAAGGTAATTGTATTATTAATTTTCTTTGCTAGTGCAATTTATTTGATATGTATATGGATCACAATGATATCTCCTGCTGTGTGATGAATCATTAATGTAGCATATGTTATGCAGATAAGATCTGTATTCAACAATGTGTGTGTGCCTTCAGCTTGTTGATACTTGTGCTTAGGTGAGTACAGGAAATCATTTTCTGCTATTGAAACCAATTCTGTCCCAAGAAATATTTTGTAAAAATACCCCTTTCATGTATTTCCAGAATTTATGCATGGGTAATTGGTGCTCAACACAATTGGTCTTGTTATTTCATGGTAAAGATAGTGTTTGCTACAGTTTCAGTGTAAAAGATATGTAATTCTTATTATGTTTTTACTCATTTTACACTTAAAATGACATGCAACTGGGACCATACAGGTGGTTGAAAGTCTATCCTGTGGTATTTTCTTTAAAAGAGCTCCCACAGGAGCACAGGAATGTTTTCAACAGCCAATTTAGGTTAAAATTGGAATTCCTAAAGAGACAATTTCCACTGCAAGGGTTAACCCTTAGTTTCAATACTAAACACAGTTCGACTATTTGGCTGTTTAATAAGATTATTTTCATAATTGTTATTATTAATGTATTTAGGTTAAAATGGATGTGAACAAAAAAGGATTTTTTCTTCCAAATATTTTTTTAAAGATACAAAAAGCATAATAGGGTTGGTTTTTTTTATGCCATATTAAAATCAATTCTGTTAATTGCAATTTTGTTTCAATTAACCCTTAAAGTGCAAAACCCAATACTTGTCAACTTTAATTTCCAAACCCCAACTTAAATAGGCTGTTGAAAACCGTTTCTCTAATAATTTGTGTTAAAGAGCTCCAAAAGGAACTCTTTTACACAAAGTATTACAGGAAAGGTTTTCAACAGCATAAGGTGGTCACAGTTTTGAGTTATATTCACCCCAGTTCAGCACTTTAAGGGTTAAAAAGTTTTCGATTACTTTATGGAAATTGCAAACCAAAGATTAAACACACACAGCAATGTGTCTTGTAGTGACATGGATATTTACCGTCCTACTTAACCTTATTCAGATTGTTTGTGCAAGTGAAATAATGTCCATAAATGAATCTCATTATTGACAGCTTGTACAACTAAAAAGCAACATGTAAAAGATACTTTATGTTGACTCGCTTCAGAGTGCAAGTGGAAGCTTGTTGACTTTATCAAAATAGGCTTAAAATACCGGTTTTTGGTCGGTGTGTATATATGCTCCTGTTAAAATCGGTGCAGTGTTATGGGCTATGGTATTTCACAACTTGTTGATGTTTGACGGACACCTAAAATTGACATGCTTCTTGTGCTCTTAAGAGTTTTTGTTTTGTGTCTTCCAGTTCAAATAGTTGACATTGTTTCACAGTAGTTGTAATATATCTTGCAATGAGTTCCCCGTTCCTCAAAGCCATCTGGTTTTATGATGATTGTGATTTTTGAAACAATGTCCTGTGGAGTTGTTTCTTACCATAGGCTTACAACTGTCGTAGTGCCAAAATCGAGTTGGAAATGAAGCCAGTTCTAAAGCCATCTGTGCACTTAGACAGTTGTAAGCTAATGTTATACTTTGGTAATTATGATTAACTTAACCTAAGAATGTTTGGAGGAACAGGGCCCAGGTGGTTTTGTTTCACAGTTGTTTGATGTTTGTTGTGTTTAAGTTCATTGAAAGTGTGAGTTTGACGATCCTGATTTTAAAAAGGGGAAGTTTGAAACTACATGGATCCATTTGTGTTGACATCTTAGGCCAAATAAAAAAATAATTTTGTGTTCGATGACGAGACCTTGCCTAGAAAATATGTGCCGACCCTAATTTTTTGGTTATCATTATGGCATAATTGGAACCACAACATTTATAGTTTTGATCCTTACTGGGTTTTTTAAAAATTTGGTTTTTTGGTTTGTTTCTTTTTTTCTTTTTTTTTCCCCAATGAAACAACTTTGTCAAAATCGCTGTTGAATTTCCAAAAACATAATCATTTTATAATAACTACTTAATAAGTTTGTGGGAAGTTTGTTCATTACGAATTGATTTCAGTAGGTCTAAAACTGTGATATATTGTCTCTGATTTGTACAAAATAGCTCCTATTGGAGCTCTTAAACAAATTATTACAAGTCAGGTTTTCAACAGCCTATTTTGACTGGGTTTTAGATATTGAATTGGACAAATGTTGAGTTTGGTACTTTAAGAGTTAATAGAGGTTTGTTCAGCATTCCTTTATATTTATTCATTGTCTTTCTGTCTTTTCATCAAGAAATTAATCCTTATGTAGTATGTAAAACTGTCACCACTTTCTACTGTTAAAAACCTATCCTGTGGTAATTTGTTTAAAAGAGCTCCCATAGGAGCTTTATTAAACAAATGACCACAGGATAGATTTTTAACAGCCTTTGTTGGCATATGTAAGACTGAATAATCGTAAATTGGCACTTTTAGGGTTAACAGATGGTTGTTCAGGTTTTATACTTTTTGTATGAAGACTAGATATGAATCTTGTATTTTGGAATTTATGAATGTGCGTTGTCTCATTTGAATTGTTATTGTGTATGCATGAATACCTGATGCCAAAGTGTCTCTCATTTTATTTTTCATACTATTTGTATAAAGATTATAAAAAAACAGGATCTTGTATTTTTGGTATGTCTGAACTATTTTTGGTATTTCCAAACCATGCTTAATCTAACTTTGAACTTTTCAATTGTATGGAATTCCTGTTTTATGTTCTTTGTATGTTTGAATTTTCAATATTAAACTCATGTCAAATGTTTTACCAAAAATATCAAAAATTATACTTTTCAAAGAATACATTTAATTTTAAAGTTAAGTGCTTCCAGTTTCAAGCCAAAAGGTATCCAACATGTATTTTAAGCCCGACAGCATTATTGCTCTTTTTAAATTTAGACAGACAAGTTTTCTTGCCTTTGTGTTGTCTTTAGATTTAAAAAAAATAAAAATAAAACCACACCATTCTATATTTCTTTTGACCCTTGTATTTGTGTAACTTATTGTGATACTTAACCCTTTGACTGCAAATTGATTTAAGTATGACTTGAAACATACTACATTTAACTGTTAAAAACCTATTCTGTAGTAATGTGTTTAAAAAAAAAGCTCCTGTAGGAGCTTTTTAAAACACATTACCACAGGATAGGTTTTCAACAGCAAATGTATGCTGGACATAGGACCATAATATTGACTCAACAACTTATTTCACTGGGTCTTTAAGGGTTGTGTTTAAGA
>JAULCD010097454.1:0-11584 GCA_032361085.1 Calliostoma canaliculatum
GAATCAGAGGCAGAGGAATTAAATGGAATTACTATTGCTCATCATTTAATGTAAATGAAAGGATTATTATAAAAACAAATTATTTTTATTTTCCTGATCACTAAACTTCTAGCCCTCGTTCATCGCATAGAAGACACGCGATATTGATATGTATACATTTTCATTTAATATTGTATGTCAAGAAAACTATGTCTCATAAGAAGAGTGTAAAGGTCAGTACGTGTTGACAGGACCCCGTTCATCAAATCGATATTAGTGTTTAAATGATTGTAAGGAATTGTTTAAACAATGTTCTGTAGGGGTGTTTCTTATCATAGGTATTTGACTGTCGTAGCGCAGAAATCGATTTGGAACCGGTGCCATTCGGCACCGGTTCCAAAACGATCTCTACGCTACGCCATTTGTAAGCCAATGTTATTTTTAGCACTTACGATCATCGTAGCCTTATGTCACTTTGCAGAACGGGGCCCTGATGTACAATGTTCTTATTGTATTGACTGATTTTGTCTTCAATAAGAACAGTTTGATTAAAGTATTTGTACGTGTTGTATTTTCATAGCATGCAAAATGACATACTGGAATTATAACTAATGAAGAGATGATTACATTAATTAACAAATGAAATGATCAATCAACATTTCTCTACACCAATCACATATAAACATAACATTTCAAATGTTCTTTGAATTAAAACAAATCCAACGATGAATTCATTGAGGTTGTAACGTTTTTCTGATCATACCGTTTTATGTCTGTAAATCAAAGTATTAGGCACTAAATACGTTTAAATCAAATACTCAATATAGGTTATGTACATGAACTAACTAACCTTTCAGCTCAAACACCAGGTAAAATGATTTAAAGCCATGGTGTGTTGACCAGTTGTACGATATTTACCTGAATCGAAACTTGTATCTTCGCTGTGCACAAACTTTTTTCGAAAATTATCAGGATAAAAAAAAGATCACGTTATGTCATCCAATGTAGTGTATGGCATCATCAGTTCTTTTAAATAAGATACATGTTTTTATCATTCAAAACTGGCTTCCACAGGATATACCGCTTGTGTGAGATCAAACAATATACCATAGAAGATATTATCACAAATGATGTCATTTCATTGTAGCAATATCTCCGGCATCATACATCATTGTGACGTCACAATGAATATGCAGCAGCATTGTTCTAGCTCACGGTAGCACAGAAACGAAATGTTATTAAACATTTACAAAATGATTGATTAATGTCATCAGATTGATTTTGATCGATAAGTATAATCTCACCCGAGTGTCTTCTGATATCAAGTATATCAACACCCTTTCGGCAAGCCTCAGATTTGAAACATTTATCAACTCGTGTTGACATATTTGATATCAGAAGACACTCGGGTGAGGTTATCTATATGTTTACTTGGAAATATCTTTACCCTACACCCACTGTAGTTTGGTTGTTGCCAGAACTCCTTGAAGAATCTAGTCACAGCTTTAAGTTTCACTAAAATCAATAAAGCGTTCTTTAGATTCATTCATGGAGCATGTTGTTCATTGCTGTGTGATAATGTTCAGTCTACCGTGTTCCAGACGTTTTTGTATTTAACCCTCAAGCTCAAGTCACAATGACCTGATTAAAATCTTTTTTTTTAAATTTGACGGTAAAATCTAGTCACCAGAATAATGTTTACACAAGTGTCGTTGAGGAGTTTTGTAACATTACTTTGATAAACCAACACCCCCAGCGTCAAATTAAAATTGCTAAACACTTTGATTTTTGTTTTAATGTGAGAATGCTGATTGAAAATATGTGTAATAATTGTCAATTGATTAGTTTTGCTTGAAATAATATTAAAATGCATTTTAACATTAAATGAATGAGCATGGAAAGTTTGACAGTATTTGGTCATTTATAATGTCATTTTTAAAGTATGTGGATCTAGCACTTTGTTAGTACTTATATGTGCTGTAAGCATATGGGTACCTTCATGAGTATTTGTATCCAATTTCCAAAGATATTAGGCTGGATAACTTTGGATAAACGATGATGCCACAACCGTTTAAAATTTATACACATTTTCAAACAAAATGTCAAGATATAAGATGTGAGTCACTTACACCTATGCATATTATGGTCTACCTTAGCATGATGTTTATAATGCTAGGAATATCGCAGACTGCACAACAGTGACCATCTCGAGGCATTGAAAGCTTATCTGGTACCAAATACGATGTATATGCCATCAGTGTACATTTCATGTGGCTTTCAGACTTCACGACATGAACTGTACCTCATGTGTATATTATACATGTTTGTAAACATGGAAATGTTATTATTGTGAATGTTTAAAATAAACAAACATCAACTGTTTGTCTGCTCCGCATTATTCTTGCTTATTGACTATTGATAAAAGTTATCTGTCTTTGCATGATTGTTCCCCCGCTTTCAATTCAACAGACACACATGTCAGACTTTCATTATTTGGATCCTGCATTTTTGTAAATTAAGATTTCGTTTGCGGTCAACCTCTCTAAGGTTAACGTTCCGATTATTCAGGCAATCAAAAAAAGCTTTTCATGTGGGGAATGAACTTTACAGTTCCTACGGCGTCACATCCGTGTGCATGTTCCAGTGCATCAGCCCCTGTTAGCTCAGAAATTGGGCAGCTAAATTGGCTTTCATTCCGGCAAATAAATCAAGTCAATATGTCCTCATTCACGTTAGTGAGTAAGACAAAAATAGAGAGTTTATCGTGCCTCTGATACAAAGGCAAATTGTGAGACTATCTAATATCCTGGCCATCTTTCCAAAGGTCACGCGACTTTTGGTGCGACCCAGAATTTGCAAACCAATTTCTTGTAATTTTCAGTAAATGTAGAACGTCACAAATAGAATATTGTTGTACCCGTGTTGTCGAACAATGATTCCATGTTCAGTATGCATTTTGTATATGGTCACAATAATGGCTCTTGAAAAACCTTATGTTAGATGTTGTGAAGATGGCATTTTAATGAAATCAAGTCTCTGAAGGTTGGATTGAATGAGCACAGACTTACAACCCTGATAAGGTGATCTGTTAAAACATAAAGAGAATATCACCCGATTGTCTTCTGATATGAACAATATCAACACAAGTTGGAACAAAATTAACCCTTACCGTGTGGCTCACGGAAATATCCGGGTCAGGCTACTAATAGCCTAACCCGGATATTTTCGTGAGCCGCATGAACAGACAGGCAGTGATGGTGGGTGAGGCACTAATTGGGATAGGCGAAATTCTGAAAAAAAAATTCCTTGACACGTCACTCGATATAACTTCTCCAAAACTATGCCGCACAGTAAGGGTTAAAACTCCGAGGCTTGAGGGTGACACGAGGGTGATCAATCAAAATCAATTCATGACATATATCAATCATTTTATAACCTGTTTTACTGACAATGTTCTGTTCTACTAAAGCCAAAACAGTGCTGCTGCGTGGTCATTGTGTTGTCACAGTGATGATACAATCGTCATGATGTCATGCAGGATATATCGCTAAAATAAAATGACGATATCCTCACTTTAACAATATCTCATGCGGACGATAAATGTGGTTTTTATAACAAATTTCATAGGACATATTTTGCAGCTACACACACACGCAGTGAAATTAGAAATGACGACACTAACGCTCAAGACGTTTAGACAAATGTAAAACATAAACAATAATGCACATTGCTACCATGTTAGTCTATAACCCATAGCTGCCTAGCGTTGGTTATCGGCGGTGAACTAATTGAAAATGAGTACATCATGTCGTATTTACTTTGGAGACGTTACAGACAAGAGCACTTGAGAACAATCTATTGACTATCGTGAAGTCAATGTGTCAGCAGCAATACATTAATGCGTTGGCCTCAAGAGTAAAACTTTTGTTGATTGAAATAGAAAGGAAGTATAACCAATTGATTTTTTCTCAATGGAAACTTAATTGTCATCCATCCGTCAGTGTTAGTACAGATCCATACTGTGTTTCCTATTTTGAAGACATAATTCTCGTATTGACGACATACTTCCCATATTAGAAATTGATCCTGATTCCTAAATAGCACATGTCGTAGTGTTTGTCACCCAATTAGCATAATAATTCATAAACCAAGATGTTAATGTAACTAGAAACACAATAATCTAATATTATCCTGAGCTACTAAAGGAAATGCTGTTGGTACATTTTAAGCGAAAACAGTCCTCATAGAATTAATTATTTTTGGTACATTTCCTTTTGTAATGCGCCATTGTTTTTATTAAATAATGTTGTAATTTTTGGTTTTCCTGCATCCTTTAAATAAACACAATACAAAAGCTAGCTATACTTGTACTTTAAATAATATCGAAGCCTACTCCACTTTTTTAAAATGACACTTTACTTCAGATTTGCAGTACTGTTGTTTTCTTCTAAGCGAAAAGTTTAACTCCAACAATAAGCTCAGAAAGAGGATTTACGATATAGAGAACTAACGCTATCTCCTTGCTTTCTGGATTTCCACCATTTAGTAATACTTCAGTGTGACATAGATTCAACAAGTAACCACACACAAAAACCCAGATAGATTATCCGGACTCTGTGCTATCCAGTCTGGCCCCCCGTTTCACAAAGACGTCATAACTTTACGACGTCGTAAATCATGTCACTTGGTTAATGAATTTAGTTTACAAATGCCCAAATCGTTGTAAACTGTGCACTTTCCAAAGAAAAACAAGCTTTTCTTTGGAAAGTGCACAGTTTACAACGATTTTTGGGCATTTTAAAACCAAATCCAGCAGCTCAGTTATTAGATTTACGACGTCGTAAAGTTATGACGTCTTTGTGAAACGGGCCCCAGTGTTGTAACAAGGGTAACACACACGAGTCCGTATCGGCTGTGCCCTCCTCCAGCAACGATGCAGGCCCTCACACGGCGTTAACTCGAGTGCACAAGTCTGACGTCTTGATTGGTAATCCTACCCACTCCTCTTCAGGACAATGGCCAAGGTGTTTCTCGTCAAAGGTGGCTGTTGACGTTGCCGAATTCGACGTCTCAGTTGATATTAAAGGTGCTTATTGAGTAAAAAGTCCGGTGATATCGGCGACCACGGCAGAACATGCACGATGTTGAAGTTCGAAAAGGCTCTGGTAACACGAGCTGTATACACGTATGTGTTTGCATGAACGGTAGTACCACAGGTCTTAAGACGTTGTCAACGTGCAGTCAGATTGCTATAAACGATTACAATACTGCCCCAGACCATCACACTTCCACTATCGTAAGGCTCCAGGTTCTTCACGCAACAACAAGTTGTCCCTTCACCGCGTTGTATGTAAACGTTCCCATAATTGAACAGCTGAAATGTGCTTTTGTCGCCGAACAGAACTTTTGTTCAGTTTCGTTGTTGCCACCTCTGTACGTCCCTGGCCCACCCAAATCTGTCATGCAAATTCATGCACATTAATGAAACGCCTTTGAGGGCTTGACGGGCACGGAAACCATACTTGTCAGGAGACAGCTATTTGTTTACTAGATATCCAAGTCCATTTACGGCTGAGGAAGCAACAGGAAAGAATCTGCAATTACACCACTAGGGCTGGTTATGTCCATTGTTCTTGTAGGTTGTTGAGGTTGGAGGTTGCTATTTGGAAGTATGTTATTTGGACCATTCCATGATGTCAAATAGGTAAATCGGGAGTCTCTTACCACAGTGACAGTGGGTCCCACGTGGTGTTAGTAGGGCCTTCGGCGCTAGCGTTAAAATCCATATCACCCTTGAGGAGGGCGTTAACGTATACATAACAGTCTTTCCGCAGAGTCGTACCCTCTGTTGCTTGTCTACAGTACCGCCAGTTTGTGTGTGGTACACTTGTTGCAGCCCAAGAATGTGGCCACGTTGGCCTGCGTTGCTCCAATTTGCAGCTTCCTATTGCTCTTTTTTCTGCAACACTTAATCGAGTCATGTTCTTTACTTTAATAGATTATTTTAATGACAAACACCATCTCTATTCATATTTTATACCCACATTTCACTTTAATTACGATACGTAATACGTAACTTTTGCTCATAAAGAAACCCCCTGGTTGCGTTTGGGAGACTATAAATGTGTCTTCATTGAGTATGTTTCGTTTGTCGAAAATTAATAACTATTTCTATGTTAGTGGCCTTTCTTTTGCAATTAATTTTTTTATAATTCCAAAAGTGTAAATTTAAAAGGATACATTTAAGCAGAATTGTGTATCAGTCTTTCCAATGGCTACAAATGAAACATTCGTGATCTATCCATTCAATGCAGGTGTCCAGATGTCAGCCAGGTAGATGTCCATTGTCCAGTGTATGTACAACACCACATCAACGTGACACAAGTCTTGGACGATGCGTGGTAGAAGGTAGAGTATTGTCATTTTAAGGATGAAAAACACTGTCATTAAACTCTATATAGTTCTGACAAAATTATATTTTATTCAAAATGTTTATTTATAGAAAATCTAAAGTTTTGTTGTTGCCACCTCTGTACGTTTCTGGTGCACCTCAATCTGTCACGACAATGAATGCGCAATAATGAAACGCCTTGGAAGGCTTGGCGAGAATGGAGGTCACAATGGCGAAGTAGTCAAGTGACAGCCATTTGCTTACTGGATATCCAAGTCCATTTACGACTAAGGATGCGACAGTGGAAAATCTATTTCTGAGGTGAAAAAATCGCAAATAAAAGTCTATTTATAGAAAATCTGAAATTGTTGTGCCAATGACGTGGCTTAAAAAATTATTCAAACTTTGTGATTTGTAAAATAAGATCCATAGTTTAATTAGTGTCCCAACATTACAAAAGAATGTGCTTAATCGTAAGGGAACACTAGCATGGACAACAGATTGAGGAGTCTTCACCTTTTAAAAAGGTAACAATGAGTGTAATGACTATGAGTGTATTACAACATCGTAATACAGCCACTTCGTGGTGGGGAAATTGTGAGAGAAAAATAAAGCCAAATGCAGGATGGATTTCCAATACTAATTAACAGAAGGTCTAATGGCTGGTTTGTTATCAATAATTATAAATAACTTTAGTAGATGAAATGTACTTAAAGTCTAAGGCCAATTTACCTGCTGTTTCTTGGCCACAAGCAAAAGATGATGCGAATGTTATTGGACGCTTAAGGTGAAGACAAAAAGCAGGACTTTGTTGAGCTAAGAGGTCAACCTCATTAAAATTTGACAACAAACCACAACAATTCCACTAGATTAATGTCGTGAAAAAATAAAAACTGTATAAGACATTTTAAAACACTATAGTAGGGGGTGGGGGATGGGGGGTGGACGCACGGGGCCCTCCTTCTTTTGAGGACACCCATAGGGTATCTTTAGTGAGTGAGGTCGAGAGCATGCTTCTGGACGATAATCATCATCGTCATCCTCATCATCTATTTCTAGACTCTTGAACCAGTTGACTAGGTTGACAGGGTCCCTTTGGCCTTTGGAGAACCAAAAAGGGCTGTGCCAAAGGTTATGGTCTTCCGACAGACTAGCACCAGAGATACAGAACTAATATTCTCCAAACGTTGTTAGCTTCAGGATTGGTCCTTATCCATTGCATTATTGGTTTTAACAGAGAAGAATTGTTAACCGATTTGTTTTAAGACTAGTCAAAACATGAAGATAAAAGTGAAAGTATTAGAAAAGGAGGGTTAACACCAAGAGTTCTGTGTGACCAGCCTATTTATCAGTTCGGGCCAAACATTACCAACTGTCAAGCAACAGTCGGGGTCGAAGTGGTGTCAAGTGATGCAGCACTGTGGCTAGCAACCATCCTTAATCACCAGATTATCTTCATTCATATTTACAGGACGCAGCTTATGGCAAATAGGCTGCCTATTTTAATCGACGACAAATGGTTCACTCTTTTTAAAAAATAAGTTAATTGTATATATGTGGAAAGATCCATATGCAGATATATGTAAATACATGAAATATAACGACACTGATCAAATGGTCCTTCGATTGTATAGCAAGCCTATAGTATTCAGATATTATTTAGTGCAGAGTAGAAAATATTACAGCTGTTATTGGTGAGAAGTTTTAGGAACGTGGATGTTTGGAAATAAAGCACAGGATTACAAATAAAGAGCTGCATATGTGAATTTATAAAACAAACAATTAAAAAATTAAGGAATATGCAGTGCTACTGATATTTCAAATGTCTTTTTAAAAATGTTAATTATAATTAAGAAAATATAAAAGTATTGAACCACAAACGTGGCTAAAAAATGATTCAGACATAATACTTTGTACAAAAAAAACAACATCCCTGATTTGTCCAGTGACCAAAATATATTTAAGATCTGAAAGTGTGCAATAGTTACTATTTATTTGAATGCGTGAAACACATAATGTATAGTGTTAATAACACACAACCTAACAACAAAATAAACTTACATTTCAGAGTTGGAACTGGTACAACATAACCGTGATATGAGTCTACACCAGGTCTGTGAAGAGGAAAAGTTGGACGTAGTCAAGTACATCCTGTCCCAGGGAGTGAGGGACATTAACAGTCGAGGACAGGAGGGCAGAAAATCTGTAATGGAAACAACTTTAACTAAGCTGGACGTGTTTAACTATCTTGCTGAGCGAGGATATAATCTGTCTTTGGTTGATGAAAAAAACAATGTACTTCACTTTGCCTGTTATGGTGGTGACATTGACATTGTAAAATATATTGTTAATAAAGCTAAATGTAACATAAAAAATAAATGGTCAGAGGGAAAAACGCCGATATTATAGGATGTAAAAAAGGATCACATATTGGTTGCAGATTTCCTTGTATCCAAACACTGTAACTTGAAAGTAGTGGATGGTAAAGGTAATACCATCCTTCATGTGACATGTGAAGTTGGAGATGTGAACATGGTGAAGTACATCCTCTCTCTAACTATATCTGACGTAACAAGCAAAGGCAGTAATGCAAAGACAATCAGTGCGGATTTAAAATCGGGTGTTAATTTCCTTGTATCTAAACATTGCAACCTGAAAGCAGTGGATACTGAAGGTAATACAATCCTTCATGTGGCAAGTGCAGGTGGTGATGTGAACATAGTGAAATACATCCTCTCTTTAAATGTGTTGAATATTGAGAGTAAAGGTAAATACGGTAGGACTCCAGTGATGTTAGCTGTAATGTCTGGTGAAAGAGCAGTTGTAGATTTTCTTGTGTCTAAACACTGCAACATGAAAGCAGTAGACAAAATTCGCAATACAAATCTTCATGAGGCATGCAAAGGTGGACATGTTGACATGGTCAAGTACATCATCTCTCTAAATGTGACTGATATTGAGAGTAAAGGTAAATATGGAAGGACTCCAATGATGTTAGCTGTATTGTCTAATCATCAGTCCGTTGTAGATTTTCTTGTATCTCAACCCTGCAACACAAAAGTTGTGGACAAATATGGTAAAACAATCCTTCATTTAGCATGTCAAGGTGGGCATGTCAACATGGTCAAGTACATCCTCTCTTTAAATGTGACAAACATAGAGAGTAAAAAACATGATGGAAGGACCCCAGTGATGATTGCTATAAGGTTTGGTCATAAATCAGTTGTAGAGTTCCTTGTATCCAAACACTGCAACATGAAAGCAGTAGACAAATATGGTAATTCAATACTTCATGTGGCATGTAAAGGTGGACATGTCAACATGGTCAAGTACATTGTCTCTCTAAATATGACAAACATAGAGAGTAAAAATAGACAAGGAAGGACCCCAATGATGCTAGCTGCAGCAGCGGGACACACCCTAATTAGGGATCTTCTTGTATCTAAGCGTGACAGCAGTAACTAATTATGGAAGTGACGTTCTACACTTTGGGCCGGTTTTATAGAGACGTCGTGAATTTATGACATCATGAACCACGTCACTGGGCCGAGTGATTAGTTTAAAAATGCTAAAAAAATTGCCAACAGTGCATTTGCCAAAGAAAAAAACCAAGTTTACTTTGGAAAATGGACAGTTGACAACGATTTTTAGCATGTTTTGACCGAAACCACCTGGTGACATGGTTAATGACATCATAAATTCACGACGTTTTTGTAAAACGGTACATTGGCCTGTTGCTATGGGCACGAGGCCCTGGTGAAGCACCTTCTCTCGCTGGGGTTTAGACAGGAAGGAAGAAGAACAAATAGAGTCAAATACCTTCACAAGTAAAACCTAAACTTTAGAATGAAATTCAAAATGAATAGAATGCCCATTAGATTTATAAAATAAATTTAGTCACAGGTTCAGTTCAATTTATAGTCATAACTATCAAAACTGCTTATCTTTTAAATTGACAAGTATAATAAAATATACAATCTAGATATTCATTAAAGTATTGCAAGCACGTTTACTGTTGACTGTTTGTAAATACACAAGGATAAAACTAAAATCGCCTCTTTAGAATTAATTGTTTGGTGATTCTTTAAAGTTACGGTTTTATATCACAGTTTAAATGATAAAATGTTCAAATTCAAAAATCCCATGTGCAAACAATACAGATTAGATGCTATATTCAGCATTAACAACAGCATCGCTTTCATGGCATGTATTCATTTCAATGTGAGATTAAATCGTCTTTAATACCTGTAAAATGTTACAGCCATCAGCAGCGAGAAAGTTTAAGTGTTTAGATAAATATTTGTATTTTAAAGATTTGTAAACGAATTAACTGTAACGAACCCGAAACATGCAATTATTTCTTATACTTGACCGTTTTCTGACCAAACACTCTAACGCCTAGACCATAGAGGCTGGTCTCTTTCTAATGAGTAAGTATTTAGTAATACCATAAATTTTAAATGAACTTTGCAACACAAACACGTAATTCATGTTTGCAAAGATATAGTCTTTACTCCGACACACCAAGGTTCTTGCCTTTCCAAAACTTAGGCAGATACTTTTGCAGAGACAATTGTTCTTTACCAAGTCGACCAAACATTATGCAATATTTTACTAATCATTTCATATAGGTATGAGCAAAGCACTTGATTATGCGACTCTCAGTATTTAGTCGTCTTCATTTAATAGGGCAATTTTTGCTTGATGTGCTAGTAAACATTATTATCAGTCTTAAGTGTCCCTATTACTTGTACATGATATGGATTGGTTTAAATCATTCTTTGAAATATACTCTAGTTCATAACTTATAGTACGTTTAATTAGTGATTTAGCCAATATTTTTCTTAGGGTTTTATAGATATTTAAGAAGCTTGTACAAAAGGGATAGTGATGTTGTCCTACCCAGCTAAGTTACAACCGCAGTTGAAAGTTATTACCTTGTAAATTGACACTAAAATTTGTTACAATAACACGTAATTTCATATTCACTAACAACAGTGAACGATCACAATCACAGTTATGTTCACCACCTGTACAGTGTTGGGGTGAAATGTTTTTTCATCAGTTGAAGGCATTAGGTCAAGGTAGGATGGGATGAATGAGAGAAGACATACCATCAGCACAAGCATAGTTGACTACTAATAGTTTAAAACCTATTAACAATTCACCGACATACCGTATGTCCCTGTCACAGTTTGCATGAGAACAAAGTAA
>JAULCD010097564.1:0-11583 GCA_032361085.1 Calliostoma canaliculatum
TCACTTTTTCTGATAGTGTAATAGATGTGTATATAGTTGTGTAATAACATATAGTTGTGTTTGTCACTGTCATGACATGAAAATTCATCAGCATTCTAACCTAAGCTTTACCTGTGGAAATTTGTTTAAAAGAGCTCCCGTAGCACCTTTTTAAAACAAATTACCACAGGTTCCGTTTGAAACATGAAAAGGTCGCAGCAGTTTTCTAATTCTACTTTCCCTAATCATTCCTCAAGGGTTAACCCCTCTGACATTACCACGACCCAAAGGTAACATTTTGACATTTGTGAGGTTTAGACGAACATATTTGTATTTAATGACGATTTCCGGATAAGAATTGAGAAGATATGCCAACACTCACGTACACCAACGACACAAGTGTCAGGCAATGGCTCTCAGATCAATACCAGTAAATCCACACAGCTTTCAGTGGTCACGACACGGAGAAACAACCTCATAAATATGTTGTAAACTGTTAATTAATCATTGTAATGCACACAAAAACCGACAACAAAGATCATTTAGTTATGTTATTCAAATGCATTTTCTATTTTATAATTATGCCTACGTTTGAAAATGTCATTACAACAATTCAATGTTCATCCTCAAATTTCTGAAGCTGCCTGTTAGGCTCTATCGTTGATGGTATCCAAGTGTAATCCTTCTTAAACTGACACACTTCGACACTATTTGCCTGTCACCATTACACACACCTTGCAGCCTGTGGTGGCAGGACAAATATTGCAGTTTAGCAAAGCAGCGATTTATACACCAAGCAAATATTTTATTTTATTTTGCTAACAGTTTCGGTTCGCAAATGCCAAAATCGTTAAACACTTTGTTCTTTCTTAAAACTTCCATTGTAAAGTAGACGTTAATAGTAGTGGTTTACAACTAGTTTGACGTTTGTAAACTAAACCAAGTGTGAACTGTACCAGGGGCCCGCTCCACAAAGTCATCGTAAACGATCTTAGTCAATTTTTCCTCATGGCCATTGAACATCAAACGTTTCATCTACAGGTGTTCAGAGCAATATCCTGTTCCACAAAGTTTCGTAAAGCTAAGACGTCTTAACTTTCAACTTAGCGCTCTCGTGACGAGAGCGCTAAAATGAAAGTTAAGACGTCTTAGTCTTACTATTGCTTTGAGGAACATGGCCTGATTATAATGAATTAGACAAGGATTAAATAAACACTTCTGTCATTTTTCTTGTTTTAAACACCTCCTGTAATAAGCGTCAAATTATTGCGACTGTAAGAATCTTAACATATGATATTGCACATAGTAATAAGGTTTTTTAAAATACTGATATAATTGTATTGTTACTAAAAACACTTTTATATTATTCACTACATTTACTTAACCTTGAAGCCAAAATATGTAATTGAAGGTTTAGTTGCAAATGTATGCCTTCTGTATTAAATGCAAACGTGTTTGTAATGTATATGCGATAGTTGCAGAAAGTAAAAACAGTCAACCTGCCTCTAAAATACCCACATGTGCTGCATACTTTAAAACACCTTTTCACACAAATTCTTCAGTGTTATCAAGCATTGCGAGAGAAATGTGTTTCATATTGTGAACCTTTATCTCCAAAAGAACCGCGCAAATATTTATGTTCACAAATACATGTAGTAACATTTTTGTAAACTGTGCACTTTTCAAAAGATAAAAACAAGTTTTTCATTGAAAAGTGCACAGTTTACCACGGTTTTACCAAGTACATAATTTACAGAAACTACATAATTAACAATTTAAATTTGCATTTATAAATCAAACCCATGAGGCGAGTAAAAAATGCCACATGCACTGCTCATTTAACAGCAAGTGTGCACCAAGGGTATCTTTTTCCTCCTTTAGTTTTTATGTATTTCGCAATTTTAGATTAATCGCACCCCTTTCATCGGTCTCCGTTTGGATTCGGTTCAGGTAGTATATGCAATGTCCAGATGGTATCAATCTTCCTTTAATTCTTCATCCCAGACATCATCTGGGTCTAGGATCCATGTTTCAGGCCACACGTGTGTTTTGAATGTGGTTATCAACATGTGGTGTAATTTTACTTGGCTCCCGACCGATAAACTGCCGTGCATACATGTATTTCTCGTAAAGAAAAGTTGTAAAAATAGTTTATTTTGCAAAAAGTGACTAGTAAATTTGAATTTGTGACTATTCAGATGATACCATGCGGCGACGATGATATGTCAAGTTTTTATGATTATGTGTATTTTAAGAAAAATGTCTCTTCTTTTTAAACACATGTTATAAACAATCTTACTTTATGTAAAATGTATGGAATGATGAAATAAGTTAAGATTAAAAAGTCATTAGACTCTTAATAATAACATTTAAAACACATAACATCACTAAGAATTGGAAACACACCATGTAAATAAATAAAGAAGTATAATATATCTGCATAACTTTCTATTCATTTACACTTTTTAAACGCATCGGATTTATGTCATTTATGTATAATGATAAGAAAACGATTGATTGATATATCATTCTTTTTTACCTTTAGAAAAACGTATAACCAAAAAACAACCATGCAGCAATTGATTACAATTAACGTATTATTGTTTGGAAAGTGTACAATCAACAACGATATATTTCAGGATTTCTTGGATATCGACTAGTTCGTTCAGGGCATATGCTTGCTTTTTGACCACCTGATTTAGGAGCAACTATATTTCCCGAAAAGTCGTGAACTTGCGAACAAACTAAAAGTTGACATTCGAGAAATTCTGAACTATGTACCATTACTTCTACACTGTAAATGTCCCTAAAAGAATTAATTGACAACTTTACAAGTACAAGCAACATCTATCACCGGTATGCATCTTCGCGCTACAGATTCTTTATTTTGAACTTTTCAAAATACCTTTTAACAATAAGTAACTTGATAGTTAACCATATTTTAACATTATTTCAGCTATCTCATGGCAGCAAGTTTATGGAGGAGAGGTTTCATTATCATTTAGTCGTGTTATGCAATAAATACACCGAGCTTCGTGTGTTTTAAAAATTGGCACAAAATCGCCAGTAATGAGCATCCCAATGCCGTATATAGGTGCTGGCGACTTGGTGCCAGACTCTCAAGGTGTAAGTTCGAATCCCCCACGGGACTCAACCACGAACATCGATAGAATATTTACTTTTTCCAGATTGGTTAATCCCAAATATAACATATTGTTGATGATAACCCATCTGCGTGACAAATTCACATTTCATTACAGTGCTGACAGTTGAGTACATGTACATAAATAGAATTTGCCTCATTATATTCAAAATAAAACAGTGGTATGATATCAAGTATAGGAATGATAAGAGAATTGCTGTGTTGTATTGGAGTGCTCAAAACCAATTGCAATAGACTCGCCATTATAAAAACCCAACCACACCTATCCGTGATTCAGCTCTAAGTTATTTGATCAAAGTAATAAATTAGGTTAGCTTTACTTCCCAAGCCATATGTGTATCAAGGCAGAGGAGGGTGTGCTCTCAGAGTACCCTTGATAAGTGTCGTGTTAACTATCACTAGAGAAAATAATGAATAAAACTTATTCAGAGGATTCCCATTGCTTTGATGAGATTTCCAATGGAAATCTCATCAAACCATTGGAAATCCTCTGAATAATATCTATACATTTTTCCAGTGTGCCCTTACCGTTATCATGATACACCTCTTATACATGTTCTAACTGTTTGAATACGCCCAAACATGTTTACTCTTCTTCACAGAACAACCCTTTCTTTAATACATCTAAAAAATTTAATGAGACGAAAAATATAAAATACTCATTCATTCATCAAACATTTTGACTACAAAGTAATAATGGGGTTGGTAACAGGTTGATTTCATTTGTTAAAAGCTGATACTGTGGTTAATTATCAGATTGGCATTTTAAAAGTTGGTAAATGTGTTTAGGACCAGAATATTTACAGATGATAACTTCTTTATATCGTTAAGGGGAAAATTGTAGGTTAACTTCTTTTAATGTTGTCAAGTAATAATATTGCTTAACAACGGTATGAGAAGCGATATCTGAGCTACGACAGTCGTAAGCCAATGTTATATTTTAGCACGTACGATCAAAGACATAAACTTTGCCCCCCTTTAAAATAACACATCGAAACCACATCCTCAGAGTCAGCTACCAAATCGCCAACATTGCCTAGCTAAGTTTCAGCATTGATACAACAAAGTAGACAATCTATGAACGGCTGTACCAAGGGTCTAATGAAAAATTAAGTGCAATTAACATAATGAGACTATCACAAAGTTGCTTATGATTGTCAACTTCTTCATTTCTTAATGCTTCGTTTTGATGTAGTACCTACACAGAAACGTTGCATAAAGACAATAAAGAAGTCAACAACCATAAGCAACTGTATTTTATTCCTACACAACTTCTAAATGCCTCTGCAAGATTTAACACAATAAAATTTTGAATCTTCATGTTGCTGTCACTATCTTCATCCCTGCTGTTGTATCTGCACATGTAGCGACAGTACTTAGTATCTACATGTAGCTACTTGCAGTTGACAAGCAGTTTGAGGAACTACCATGTCAGCTGCAGAGTACAGTGTATAGTTCAAGATTTCTTGGATGTCAACTTCTGGTTTGTTCGTAAGTTCACGACGTTTGGGGCATATGCTTGCTTCTTCATCAGGTGAAATCTTGAACTACTTACCACCACTTCTAAATGTCTCTAAAAGAGTTGAGTACAGTGTAGTTTGTCAGTGAAATCAACAGGCATTTTGACAACATTTCATAGTGCTGTGTAGTTTATCAATGACATATACAAGCAGTTTGGAGATTGACAGTTTAGAGTTTTAACACACTACATGTCTGAGTTAGGTGTAGTTAATGATTAAAGTATGTAAACAGTCGGACAAACTACATTTTAGAGATAGGTGTAGTTTATTAATGAAACATACAAGTAATTTTACGAACTACAATTTAGAGTTAGTAGTAGTTTCTTAATGAAATATGCAAGTTATTTTACGAACTACAATTTAAAGTTAGGTGTAGTTCATCAATAAAACCTACAATCAATTTGACGAACAACATGTCAGACTACGATGTAGTTTGTCAGTGAAATCTACACGCAGTTTGATGAACTACATTTCAGAGTAGTTCACATGAAAAGTGATCGACAGGAGCTGTCAACACCTTCCGTGAGTCATATCGTAATGCATGCCCTTATAAGGAAACATATTTCCCATTTTTTTCGGGCCTAAGTGTAATAACCTTGATTTCGTTGAAACTTTATTTTAAAATAATAATGTTATGAGATTAGGATGCAAGACTTTACAATTAATCTTACTGAGCAAATAGAAGCCCAGTTCAGTTGGAGCACATGAGCCAAAATAGTAATTGGTTGTCTTTTACACTGGACACAACACAACTTCATCATCACCACCATAATCAATCTAATTAAAACCAAACTTTGTGTGTGTTCCGTTGCGTTGCTCTACACTGCACATTATGTGCAGTGTAGAACAGCGCAAAGCAACAAAAGGTCTGGTTATAACTATATTGTTTATTATGGTGATGTGCAGTGTAGAGCAGTGTAGAGCAGCGCAATGCTACAAAAGGTCGAGTGTTAATGGGATTGTCACAATGAATATCATATTTACTCACCCTTAAATCACAGAATTTTTTTTTTGTAAGAACTGATTTTGACTTTTGACTTTGAAAAGATAAATATTATCACTATGTTTGGAGGAATATAACCCATAGAAAACATGTGCCTATGTTTCCTAACCTAATATTATGACCGCTTGTCTCTACAAACCCCACTAAGGGCCCTTTTACATAAAATACCTGTAAACAATCTCTCAACTGCCAAAACAGGTTGCATTTTTAACACTAAATAGCTAAAATTAACAAAACTTTTGAGGAATCGGATACATATGAAATTTATTGAAAACAATACATGGTAACTTTAAGATTACAAGACGAGTTATTTATTGGGATTACCTTGTGAGATTTCATATGACTTTTATGTCATCGCTGTCATGTCCTGTTAACATTACTGCAGGGTTATCTGCCTCGTGAACTATAAAACATCATTACATACACATTATCCCAGCATGCAGGCGTTCACTGGTTATTTTAAGCTGGCGAAGAAAATAATAAATTACTTTTTAATATAAATGAAAAAAGAATCATGTCAGATTGTTCGTGAAATGTTAAAGAAGTAGCGGGGATAAAGATACAGGCCTGTCCGGAAAGAGGCATAATGTATGGAGTGCTCGCTTTTGTCATTTGTCAATTTCAGTGCCTATTTTAAAATCAAAATAAGCTGTTAAGATTTTCTTCTGGCAACATGTGCTCAACAAAGGCTCTGATAGAAATATTATAGCACAAGGTGGCAAAAGTTTTCAGTCATATTTTATTAGGCCAAACAAAAAAAAGGCTGTGGTTCCGATTATATGTCTTTAAAAGTTAGGGTAGGTAGGTCGGTTGAATTTAAAAAAAAAATATTCTGATAACAAATTTTAACCTTTAAAGTGCTGAGTGGATTTCAGGCAGTCTTGAAACTGTGACCATATTGTGCTGTTGAAAACCTATCCTGTGATAATTTGTTTAAAAGAGCTCCTGTATAGGATAGGTTTCCAACAGCCTGTATTAGTTGGAATTTGAAAAAAAAATGATTAAATGTTGTGCTCAAGTTTTCAGATGCAGTTGATGATACAATGTTTCGGTGGGTTTTTCCATTATGATAATAAAAATGTCTGCAAGGTCGGGTAATCGGAACCACAATACTTTTTTTATTTGGCCTTTATCAAATCAGCATTAGCCATTAAATTCAAACTAATTGATGTCTCCAAAAGGCTAGTTCCTTAAGGTAATATTATTCCACCTTTAACTCTTAGAATGTTAAGACAATATGAGTAAAATACGTGACCGGTGTGCTACTTAAAACAGACAGTTCTAATTTGTTCTCGTTTGATATTTATCATCCAAAACTTGCTCCCACAGGACATGTCGTTTGTGTGATACCAAACGATTGTTTCAAGGAGACATCGTCACAAATGATGTCTGTTCTTTATAACGATATCTTCGGCACGACATGATACCCTTTGTACCGTCATTGTGACGTCAGAGTGGGCATGTATCAACATTGTTCTGGCTCATGACAAAACAGACAAACAGTCAGTAAAACATTTTGAAAACAATTGATTTATTTGAAAGATTGATTTTTAATGATAAAAAAGAATCTCACAATAGAATCTCACCCTCGTGTTTTTTGATAGCAAATATATCAACATATGTGTTTCAATACCCCTTGCCCAATGAAAACACTAAGACAGAAACTATGACTGAACGACTGTTACCTCTACCTTAATGTTTCCCTGGGAAACAAGTATTGAAACACTGTACAAAGTTTCAATCCTTGTTTCCCAAGGCAAACATTAAAGCAAGGGTTATGGTCGGAAATATTTTCATAATATATTTTACAACAATATTAAAGCATTTACAGTATAAGGGAAGAGGTTGGAGTGGGCACAACACTTTTTTATTGTTTAACTTTTAGTTGTAGTAGTAGCAGCAGCAGCTGTAGTAGTAGTAGTAGTAGTAGTAGTAGTAGTAGTAGTAGTTGTTGATGTTGATGTTGATGTTGATGTTGTAGTTGTAGTTGTAGTTGTAGTTGTAGTTGTAGTTTTAGTTGTAGTTGTAGTTGTAGTTGTAATTGTAGTTTTAGTTGTAGTTGTAGTTGTAGTATAGTAATGGTAGTAGTTGTAGTAGTACGGTAGTTGTTATACAATTGTAGTAGTAGTTGTAGAAGAAGTAGTAGTAGTAGTAATAGTAGTAGTAGTAGTAGTATAGTAGTAGAAGTAATAGTAGTAGAAGTAGTAGTTGTAGTTGTAGTTGTAGTAGTAGGATGAGGAGGAAGAGGGGGAGTAGAACACTCCTTCATTTTAGCGTCAGAACTCAATGAAGTGACGATGAATCCAGAGGAAATCCGGAACTGGAACAAAAATAATTTGACACTCGAAAATGTCGAGTTGTTGTTTCCTGTCGCGTGCAGTAAATTAAGACCCATGTTCTAATAGGTAATTCAGTTCAAAATTAGAGGAAAATCTACTTTTATTCTTATTTACACATTTATAAAATCACATTTGACCAAATTATGCAAGAACTAAAGTAAATACATTATATATTTATCATAAGACTCTTGAGTAATATGACTAACTATTTCAGAGAATGTCTCGTGAGTTGATTGCTTTGTGTTCTCTACAAGGGCGAGTACAAGATAGGGTAAACTTGTTAACCCTTACCGTGCGGCACAGTTTTTGGAGAAATTATCCCGAGTGGCGTATCCAGAAAGGTTTATGGATTTCACCTATCCCAATTAGTGCCTCACTTAACATCACTGCCTGTTTTTCCATGCGGCTCTTGAAAATATCTGGGCCAGGCTAACAGCCTGGCCCGGATATTTTCGGAAGCCGCACGGTAAGGGTTATGTAATATTTCAAAATGTAGGTTGTATATGCGGAGGTCACATTTTAGAGAACTACATACAACAAATTAAAAAATTGCATGCGTTAAAACGACCTTAAACCCTAACTCTTTAACTTACTTTTATACATCGCTCGATAAAAAACCTATTGTCTTTATTGTGTTATCGACTAAGAAACTTAGCTTGGTCCATTGTCCTACATTTTCAGTCACCAGGGAAGTAAAACGTAATGCAATGAACCGAGCTATGTTTTTAAACTATTTTTTCATCAGCACTTTACCAATTTTTGTTTTATAGTTCAGTATTATTTGGTGATGTGAACTTCTAGTTGTAAGTTCACGACATTTTCGGGCAAATGCTTGATCCTTCATCAGGTGAAATCACCTGATGAAGGAGCGAGCATATGCCCTGAAACGTCGTGAACTTACTTACTAAAAGTACATACAACAAATCCGGACCTGAAAAAATTGAATTTTATTTTACTTTATCCCGACACCTTCTCAGCGCTTTGCCCTTCTTTCCTACCATTTGTTGACAATCCTGTTGTTATCTATCATATCATGTGAATTTGTTTTTGTAAAAAACGTTTCAAAATACGTTCACGGCTTTCAACTCTCACTTCTGCACTGCATGGTAACTGTTTTGTGCTATAGTGCATCCGGTTTAACATCGAGAGGAGAGATACAAGTTTGAGATATTGTGAAATCGAGACGTTGACACTGTCACAAGACGAGCCCTAATTTTGACTGAGATTTCTGCACGACAGCATTGTAATGTTAAATAAATCCTGGTTCGTTACCACAAAAAAGTAACAGAAACGTCGCAATAACTGAAAAAAGCAAACAAAAATTGTTGGACAATCTATTTTACGTCAAACAAGCACTGTTAAATAATTACCAGTGTATATAATCTTTTAGTGAGTGACTGTATGAGTGTGTTAGTGAGCGAGTGAGTGAGTGAATTTGATCCAACTTGTTTGGTCATTGTCAAGAAAGCTCTTTGGCATAAGGTCATATAATTATTAGTTAAAATCACATCACCCAAACTCCCTCGCAGTAAAAACCACCCATGTTAACATACATATATAAACCATAATGTTTATTTGTTTACAACTTATAGGCAGTTTTATACAACTTTTACAGCTATACACAAACACAATGTTATCGCTGATTTGATTATAGTTTGACCTAAAAATGCAACAACCTGCGCTGTGAACTATCCCGTGATAAATCCTTCAGGAAGACTTTTAGAAATGGTAAGGCAAAACTCAAGCCTTTTTTATGGATGTCAACTTCTTTGTGCGTAGTTTCGCGACGTTTCGGGACATATGCTTGCTCCTTCTTTAAAGAAGGAGCAGGCATATGTCCCGAAATGTCGTGATTATACCTACAAAGAAGTTGACATCTTTACAAAATTCTGAGTTATCCTATGATAATATGCCTTACACTAACTGTGCGGCTCACGGAAATATCCGGGTCAGGCTACTAGCCTGACCCGAATAATTCTCTGAGCCGCATGTACAGACAGGCACTAAATGGAATAGACGAACCATTATAATTATCAGGACATGCCACTGAGCATAACTTCTCTAAATCTATGCCGCACGGTAAGGGTTAAAAGAGCTTTTTTTTTACATAAAAGGTTTGAACAGCCTATTTTGTTTGTAATTTAGAGACAAATACGGACAAAGTGCGTTCGACAATATAAGAATGATATATAACGTGTTTTGTGCAGTCCATAGAGAAGTGGTTAAACTGTATCAAAACATTATGCGTGTCGCATGTTGTCACTTGTGAGTCAGATTGAGCAACTCACGCCAGACACAAAGAAGGGGGTATTTATCTTTTGATGTAGAGTTAATTGAAATTCATGACTAATAAACTCAGACACCTCAGTCTACATCCTTGTAGGAGCAGCCCAGTGTCAATAAGACATGTTTTAAAGTTAAGATACAAAACAGGAAGCGTTAACCTTTAAACTTATAATTACGTAACATAATGCACAGGAAACAATGCTTAGAAATTATTCAGCGGATTTCCATTGGTTTAATGAGATTTCCATAGGAAATCCGCTGAATAATTTCTGTATTTTTCTAGTGCTGGCATCAGTGTAGAAAGTCTTATTTAAATATAAAAAACCGATCCTGTGGTATTGTTGTTTGTATATAAAAACTCTCCTTCAGGAACTATTTAAAATATATCACAACTACTTTTTAAGAAATTGTCACAGGATAAATTTTAACAGACCCTTTCCTTACACTAATTGCAACATCACAATGTTTTCACATGCAGCGTTAAATTATTTCAAAGACAATTCAGAGTTGTTAGGCTGTCCTATCCTGCAGTAAGAAAATACGCCCATTCTATGATTTTTAGAAAAAAAACAATGATTTAAAATATTGAATGGTATATACATTCATACACTAAAGAACCTTAAACTAATGTTTGCTTTACGGATGATTTAAGAGTAACTGATTGGGTTTTAAACAAAATATATATGAACTATTAATATTTTTAATGGCCATGATTTGTTCTTATTGGGTTTATACTACATGTAGTATAACTAAATGTATCATCATTTTTTTAGAACGTTCCTTTTTTCATTCATGTAATAAAGAATATCAAAGCTAATAATACATACAGAATTAAACGACATACATACAAATGTAGATATGCATGATGTGTGTGCGTCTGTCTGTGTCTTTGTGAAGGAATGTTTTTCTGTTCACCTCCTTAAAACTCCTTTTTATAATGATTTCCCTTCTTTATCGGTTGCCAGCCCTAGTAGAGTTTTAAAAGGTAGAGTGTTTGCTCGTAGACTGTAAGGTGCATAGGTTAAACTCTGGTCGTGTAAAAAAACGGTTATAAATGTTGCACTCTTGCGATAGGGAAGGATAAGATCTGGGCCCCATTCCTCAAAGCGATCTTAAATTAGTTCTAGGTTGATTATAAGCAATTTTTAAAACAATATCATGTGGAGTTCATTCTTATCATAGACTTACGACTGTCGTAGCGCAGAACTCGATTTGAAACCGGTGCCGAATGGCACCGGTTCCAAAGCGATCTCTGCGCTCCGACAGTCGTAAGCCAACGTTATATTTTAGCAC
>JAULCD010097673.1:0-17598 GCA_032361085.1 Calliostoma canaliculatum
GAACTTACGAACCAAGCATATGCCCTGAAACGTCGTGAACTTACGAACCAAGCATATGCCCTGAAACGTCGTGAACTTACGAACCAAGCATATGCCCTGAAACGTCGTGAACTTACGAACCAAGCATATGCCCTGAAACGTCGTGAACTTACGAACCAAGCATATGCCCTGAAACGTCGTGAACTTACGAACCAAGCATATGCCCTGAAACGTCGTGAACTGACGAACCAAGCATATGCCCCGAAACGTCGTGAACTTACGAACCAAGCATATGCCCTGAAACGTCGTGAACTTACGAACTCAAAGTTGACATCCAAGATATCCGGAACTATACGATTTAACGTCGTTGGCTGAAAGTAAAAAGATGTTTAGATTGGCTAAACAGTGGAATAGTGTTCTTTCAGTGTTATTGTGCCTGTCCTACTCTCAACAAAGTAATCACGATTTGTTTATCTTTTTTAATAACATATTTGTTTTGGTCGGCAACATAAAAACAAACTGATTTATTTTTGTTCATGTATTTAGTTAATTATTCGACTCTATCCCTTCACTGGTAACGTTTCTTCACCTACAACATTAAACATTTTTCTTAAGTTTGTGAATTCTCTCGGTTTTAATTTGTTACGATTGACAAGTGTTTCGTGCATGGGGTGTTTTACAGGTTGCAACAATCTCACCTTTCATGGTTATTTTTCTCAGCTTGCGCTGCTTTCATATCTCTCAACTTCAGACCATCCGTCAAAATACTCGACTTTTCTTACTTTTTCACTTTCAGTCAATGGCACATTTCTCAAAACAATGTTGATTTTAATACTGCTACATCATCACTTGACATTGTCACTTTCATATGACCTATTTCAAATTTCAAATACCTATGTAACCTATTGCCTCTCGCATGTCTTTTATTTGTTGAGGTTTTCTTTCAGAAGGAACAAGCATATGTCCGGAAATGTTATTAACTTACAAACATGAAGTTGACATTCAAAATTTTTGAACTGATGAAGGAGCAAGCAAATGCCCTAAAACGTCATAAATGTCCCTAAAGTAATTGATTGTGATGAAGTTGCTCCAAGGTCTAACATTTGACAAGTCCAATTTCAGCATATATAATGTTCACAGATAACCCATACACGTGCAGCCTTGAATATCAATTGTAGAAGGCCAGATATTTATTTTAATGATTAAAAATCCATCAGCTTGGAGACATCGAGAAAAAATAACTTTTAGATCTGCTGTATGTGGAGTTCGTAAAAATATATAAAGAGATACAAATAGTGACTACATTGTTGACAAAAAAACAAACAGATTCCTGAAATAACACAACCCCCATCTTTCCCCTTTCAATCTGTAACATCAAACAAACAGTCTCGGCCCCGTTCCTCAAAGCGATCTAATGCTGATCCTACGTGCTAAAATATACATTGGCTTATGACTGTCGTAGCGCAGAGATCCATTTTGAACCGGTGCCGATATGGATCCAGACGAAATTCAACAGCTAGTTGTAATGCCTTGATCCTGTCAGAGTATTGATGAGTGCACACAGATAAGGGCCCCGTTCCTTAAAGAGATCTTAGGTTAAGTTGACACCAAATGATTTTTGAAACAATGCCTTGTGGAGTTGTTTCTTATCATAGGCTTACGACTGTCGTAGCGCAGAGATCGATTTGGAACCGGTGCCGAATGACACCAGTTCCAAAGCGACCTTTGCGCTACGACAATCGTACTCCAATGTCATTTTTAGCAACTTAGCTTAAGATTTCTTTAAGGAACCGGGCCCATATTTCTAACGTTTATTTTCTGGTACTGTAAAAATATCCATGGGACCGGTAATTGCAAACGTTGTCAGTGTAATGGTTGACAGTTACAGATCTAAAAGACAGCAATATTTTTTTGTTTTGCTGCGTCCCTTCAAGCGCACACCTAAATATTGTTTGCGTCCCTTATTTTTAGCGTATGGGATGCAGAATTTTGCGTCTGGTAAATTTATGCAGTCAGCATACCCTTCATCTTACCCTTCCCGTCCCAACTACTCACCATTTCCTTTCCAACCTAGAACGCAATTCCCTCCCACACCATAGGACACAACTCACGGTCTAACCAGCTCCTAAATCCGCTAATTTTTCTCAAACTAACCCCCTGCGACAGGCCAATCAATGTCGAAATTGTACATGTACACAGCAAAAAAAGTTAAACACACCCTAAGACCTTGAACTGACGATACTTAAACACACATGCATTTTGGATGCAATTTCATTTCAATTTCACTCTGTTCCAAATGACCAAATGATTGTTCTTTTAATCAAAAATTGTTTTCCTGCTCTTCTTTTTCTCAGTTTCATACCATACTCCCATGAAGTTCACCCTTCCGTGAAAAAGCAGGGGGTGCTTAACTTTCTTTGCTGTGTATAATACTATTTCTACCCCTATAGGAATGTAAATTACAATTTCTCCAGTGCTATCGCTGTCAACGATATGGCTATTTGGCTCGGTCTGCCCCTAAGACCTAACACATCAGCATGACGTCATGAACAAAGCCTGTCTTTTGCTTAATTCACACGGAAACTACTGTTTAAGTGATTTCTTAAATTCACTACAATCAAATTGGAGGATTCAAGAAATTTGCTTTAAAATTGTGTGTCCTCTCAAATAACAGGGTCCCAAGAAACCTAAGTGTGTCCTGTTATGTTAATTTAACAGTTTGTATTGCCAATCGTAGACTTTGTCAAATGTTTTATGTAGTTGATGGCTTGAAAAAAGCTATAATTTGGGGTTTGGACTTTTAAAAGGACCTTTTGGCTACAATATATATGCCAATGGGTTAAAAGATGGAAAACAATTGCTTCAAAATGTTCAAAACGTAACATATGTAAACCTATCTCACGACAACAGAACGAGGTATCCAGCTGTATTCTTTGTATCACCCCTGTTCTTTGTGACTGTACATTGGAACTGGACAACAAAGTATTCCCCCCACGTTTAACAGCATGCGACATAAACACAAATGCCACCATCGTATATCCAATTAACGTTGCAGTACATGTACTTAGACATTTCTTCAATATCCGTAAGAATCTGCCGGCCATGTTAATAATAAACCAGTCTACTACCTGACTGGACCATTCAAGATTGCAAATGCAAAAGTCTTCAGAAAAATTCCAAATTAAGTATTACTTTGAAATATGCCGTTGAACGGGTAGAGGCAAAGCAAAATTCATACTGACGCTTTGTCTACTGACCTTCTGACTGATAAAGATATGTTTGATTGAACTAGTCACTTTCCTTTGGTACCCTCGCCATTTGGGCCAAACTCATTGTTCTAATTTTGGCGATTTTCATTCTACAACGCCGCATCGAAGTGATGGAGTCGGGGACTGTGTTCATAGCAATCGCCGCAAACAACAATCACAAATTGACCCCCTCCCCCTCCTCCCGTTCAACCCTCACAACCACTTAATATCCCATCTTAGCAGTTATTAAAGAGTATCTAAAAGTCAAGACCCTTTAACTGGTCATATTATTTCTGGCTCTGCGCCTCTCGCATGTAATTATGTGTCTAGACAAATACATTTAACAACAGCAAAGTGTTGCTTCAGGAAGAGATTATCTCAGGAACAGTTTTGCGACTCTCCCAATCTGACAAATCAAGTTTCAAACACTCTTCAAAATTCCCCAAGGTACACATGTTTCAAACTTCCAAGGTGACAAACTTACATGTATCCTATTTATAAGGCACATGGTTATCATGCATCCTACTGGGTTTTACCGGACGCAAAATCCTGCGTCCCCTACGGATAAAACTTGACAAAGGACGCAAAATATTTACGTGTGCGTCCGAAGGGACGCAATAAAACCACAAAATCAGTGTCCTGGCTGGTTTTTAGATCTGTCACTGTCAACCATTACACCGACACCGTTTGCAATTACCGGTCCCATGGACATTACCAGAAAATATACATTAGAAATCTGGGCCACGTTCCTCAAAGCAATATTTAGCCAAGTTTATCGTCAGTGCTAAAATATAGCATTGGCCTACGATTGTCGTAGCAAAGAGATCGCTTTGAAATCGGCGCCATCCGGCACCGGTTCCAAATCGATTTATGCGCTACGACAGTCGTAAGCCTATGAGAAAAAACAACTCCACGGGACATTGTTTCAAAAATCACTTACGATGAACTTAGCCTACGATCGCTTTAAGGAACAGGAAAAATACTGCAAGGAAGCTGTGTCAAAGTGAGACCCCCAAGTTATAACCTCGGACCCCTAAATTTCTTAGTTGCAAGCCCAAGGGACTCCCAGATTTATTCGCCGAGGTAAATCCCTGCCATTAGGTTCGTAACCAATCTTGTTCAAATAAAAATAAGGCAAACATTGGCAATTTATGCTAGTCAATGTACGTTTAAAACCACGTGTCTGTTTACATAGTTTTTGAAATGTGTGCTTGTGTTTATTTTGAAAATGTGGGTGTGGCTATGTTTTGTATACTGACAAATTTATATAAATATAACTGATAAATCTGTACTAAACAGGACATTAATATGTATGAGTGAAGTTAGAGTGGTGTTTGTAAATAACACAATTTGTTTGTCTTGGATTTATGTATGCACTACATGGTACCTGATCGTTGTAAATGTATGCACTAAATGATGTATGAAAATATAATTCGTGTACTACAAAGGTAAGCGAGATTATATTCGTACCTGATCGTTGTAAATTTAAATGATATTTATGCACTGAATTAGCAAATAGGATCACGATGTATGCTCAACAGATAAATATACATAAACGTACAGGCAAAATATATTTGCCTTGATAGTTTCTCCTCAATAATTTAAAAAATTGTATATTTACATTGTGTAGAGAAGGCATATGGAGCTTTAATTTATTTGTTAATGGGTCTTAAACATGTGACCACTTTGGAAAAACAATGCTGTTTTAATTTTATGTTGATGGGTTTTCAACAAATCTAGCAATATTAAAATGGACAAGTGTGGTGCTTTGCAGCGTAAGTATTAATAATAATAAAAACTCTATTGTCGGCTGATTTTAGAAATTATTAGATGGTCACAAAGACTACATTTTCTTTTTAAAAAACTTCATTTTATAACACAAAATATTATAAATGGCAACTTTTTTAATTGTAAAGCACGACGTTTTAGGCTGAGCTAAGCCCAGAAACGTCGTGCTTTACAATTAAAGGGGTTAAGAATGTGACAAACTTTATAGATAATCAACTTCTTTATTGCACAGTGGTCACTGTGCAATAAAGAAGTTGATCATCCATAAAGTTTGACACATTCTGTTAACAAAATGCATGGTGGTATTAAGATTGTACCATAAATCAATCAGCCTTATTCTGGAGTGTGTTGTTCTATGTTTAGAAATCAAACTAATAAGAGTATTGTGGACAAAACATTCGGAACATGTATTTGAGGTGGTTCATAAATATATGTAATAAGTAATAGTCATGTGTAATAGTTATGTGTCATATTTTGCCGATTTGACAATTAAATAATGAACAATATCAATAAAAAGTAAGGGTGATTTTTAACATACAATAAATCGCCTTCATAATACTTAGAGATTAAATGTTTCTATCACAAAATAATACAAACATATTAATTTAATCTCAAAGGGCCGAAGGGATAACTGGACCTTTTTAAACACATTGTCACAGGATAGGTTTTTAACAACCTATTTAGTTTAGAATTTGGTCAATAAAACAAACAAATGTTGAACTTGATTCTAAGGGTCAAACACACATCTCGTTTAAACCCTTAAATCCCTAAAATGTGTTTTTTATGATGTACAGTAAATGTAACCACGTTGTACTGTCACTGAATATCATTGTGTAGTTTCAATGCATCGGAAACACACTAAATTTTATTCCACTCACAGGTCCTATAAGAGCCTTTAACACCATGCCCTACAGATGACCCATCCTATTTTCAAACGTTTTCCTCGATAAGGTTTACTTGGCATCCAGAAGTTGGGATGATGACAGTTGGAGATACGGTTTACATGTTCTTAGTCGTTGAATAGCGACGTTTTGATGTAGATTTTTACACCGTTATTCGACGTGTGCTTAATAAAGTTTACTGGAAAACATATATAGAAACTATTAAGCAGTATTCGATTGGTTTGATGAGATTTCTTTAGGAAATCTCATCAAACCAATTAAAAACTGCTGAATAATTTCTACACATTTTTTCTAATGGTTTTACGAGACTACATTGAAACGTCGCTACTCAGCATCCAAGAAGTTGTCATCTATATATATATATATACAAATGTCAATAACCTCGATGTTTGCGTGTCGAACAACATAAACCTTCATTTGGTAATTACGAGGGTGCGTTTTGGGCCAAATTTGACTTAAACACAGACCAGTAAACGAAACATGAAATCGATTTAGTCCAAGTCAGACAGCCAGTAAGTCAGAAATGACAAATTTTAGATTAGGTCACAGGACTGTCCTGAGGTTAAATGGCTTCCATTAATGATAAAACCACGTATTAAACGTCTGGATTGATACCAGTAGCATCATTGTACGGCACCTTGGCACGAAAAGAAATGAAACCAAAAGATGTAATCAAAAACACAATACTCTACCAAAACTGTTGTAACCTCATCACGCCTGAGTATTACAAAAGCCTTGTGCGGTTATTGAAATGGTTGTTATGAATAAAATAAATATACTGAAATGAAATAAGTTTCTAAAAGCACAAGTCATACTGACTAGAACGCAGCAACTACCCGGCACGGTGCTGGCATCACTATAATGACGACTGAAATATTGTGGAATTGACATCTGGTAACAAGCAGGCTATTTCAAACAATTTTAATTGATTTAGTTCTATAATTTCTTAAATAACTGTAAATTATTTTATCTTAGTTGAAATTGAGCATAACATGTGTGAAAACAAATATGTTTATGCTAGTTAAATCCTCAATGTCAAATCTGATTATTTCTGATTATTACTCTTGAATTCTTGATAACAAAGTATTAACGGGTACTATGAGGATTGTTATTAAATGGACGGTACCATTCACGGACCGTGTTATTGTGATCAAATAAACTCAGCCGACTTTCTCCTGACATTAAATATATCTTACAACCTTTTTAGAGGCATTTAAAAGTTGTATAGAGTATGACAGTAGTTTTATATGCATTTTACTTGCGTCATGTATGGCGTCACGTCAGATATATCGTTTTAAAAAATGACGTCCAATTTTACAGTATCTCTTCAGAAACTCTATTTGATCTCAGACAAACGACATCTCCAGAGAGCGCAGCTTTAGTGTGATAAAGCAGGTTAGCATACCTTGCCTTTTCAATCGAAATCATTGAACACCTTGTCACTCTACCGAGCCACTTCAACTCAAAAAGTCGTTAAAATGTAAAACGTTTGCCGTCAGGAAGACGAAGAGTTGCAACTTGTGAAGTAGATTGTTCAGGAAGTGTGCTGTCTGTCTGCGTGAATTGAGTCAGATTACCTCATCGTGATATTTCAACAGCTGGGACAGCTTATCCGGCAATCAACTAACCTCTCAACATCTTTTGTCAATGCAATCGATTTTAATTCTTTTTGTGAAAACAAGGTTCAGGAGCTGTTTCCGATATTAGCGACATCAAATTTAAACAGAGTGACACAATAATTATGCAGTCAATTGAAGGTAGATTTAGGCCATTGAACAAATGAAGCGGTCGATAGGCTAAGAGGCCTTTGGTTTAGCCTTGTCGTGGCAAGTGCCTATCAAAACTTGTTCACGCTAACTCCTTGTTTTCAAACCAGAGACAGTGGCTGCCAAAACCTACCATTTTTCCCCATGGCTGTCTGTAAACGGTTAATTTTCCTTGTAGTTGGAGCAATGTGGTTTAAGGCACAGAGCTGAGAATGTTGAAATTACCCAGAGAAAATTACAGTTATTTGTACTGATGGTCTGAACCAACTGACGGTAGTCATTGACTATCACTACTGAAGAAACTATTACAGAATTTTTTTAAAATAGTTCGCTGTTTTATTTCAGATATTTGAATCGCAAACATAATGAAAACAACAAGATCAGGCAATATAATGAATTGGTTGTGTGACCTTTGAATAGTAGTAGTGAACAAAAGTTATATTGTGTTGCAGAAGTGAAAACTGTCCTTTAAGTTACTCGATCATTGTGTTTTTTATCATTACAGTCAGATCAGATTAAAATAATGTTCTATTGAACTTAAACACAACCATGCTTGGTTACCATACGTGTGTTCATGTCTCAAGAAGTTCCAATGTTATTTGTGTGAATTTGATTGCACCGAAAGATTGAACCACTGGATTCTTGTTTTTCACGAATGCTATATTGCTCCATTCTTCAGTGGACTTGTAAGTGCTGACGCATAAGATAAGACACACTAGCGAAAATGTATGTAAATCGCTCAGCGGATTTCCATTGGTTTGATGAGATTTCCATTGGTTTGATGAGATTTCCATAGGAAATCTCATCAAACCAATGTAAATCCGCTGAATAATATTTATATATTTTTGAGTGACAGGACACTGATAACCTGGAATTATAAATCACACTGCTAAGTTCTGATGCCAATTTCAATCAATTTCCCTTTGACAAGAATAAACTTTGTAAAGTCATGACGTTGCTTGACAATAACAAAACTTTGGTAACTTGTTGGGGGCATAACCATATGCATCTAGTGCATAAGTCCACTTTCATTTTTTATTTTGTTCTGTGTTTATAAGAAATATCAGGAAGGAAGTTACAGACGGTATCAAGGTACAACAGTATGATGGAATGATAATTGTGGGCGCTTATAGAAGAAAGACAGTTGACAACTACAGATGTCGGATAAGTGAAGCTAATAGTTGTAACTGAAGGTAACGAAACGTCATCAGAAATACAAGAATGATAAATGTTGGCATAGAGGCAGATGCTTGAACACTGTTGTCAATGCTTCACCTCCGTCTTTCAATCTGGGCATCTTTGGTGTAGAACTATTTTGAGATTGCCAGAAAAAAACTGATCTGGCAAGAATTAAAAAAAATGTTTCACCGTTGGAACTCTATCGGTTCTTATTTACATCTAACCCACATATTCATTCCTCAGGCACATAAATTCGATCTGGTAAAACTTTCAAAAAGTTGTTTTTTTTAAATCTCAACATCAGTATTCGTTGAAAGACATTTTCATTTTATTAAGCTGAAGTTCTGCATTTTTTAATTCTTAAATTTTATGTTTGATCATATTCTGCAGTGGTACTTATAGGCAATCTCAATGACGCATTGTGTACAGGATTTACGTTGTGGCTAAGTTCTATTCACATCCTGTCTGAAAATATCCTGTTGAGTGATCCTACTGTTATCGATTGTGTGTTACGATACATTTAGCAATTATATAACAATCTATGGTGGCCATCGCAAAATCGCGTTCTATAAACCTCGCAAAATGGCTATACCGCGATAACACGACACGACATAGCGATATTGGGATACCGCGATATCATCGCCATGTCGTGTTGTGCTATCGCCATGTCGTGTAGTCTTATCGCAATATCGTGTGGGTTATAAAACGCGATATTGCGATGGCCCCTCTCAGCCACCATAACACGGAAGCTGTGAACTGTGCCAGAATCTGCACTGTTTTTCGAGATATGATGAACGTGTATAATGTCAGGTTTACATTACTGAAAGTATTAACACACAGAGTGCTATTTTTTTAGTATTAAGAACTGTGACTACCTTGTGATGTTAAAATTCTATCCTGTGCTCATTTGTTTGAAAGAGCTCCCACAGAAGTTCTTTCAAATACACAATCCTAGGATTGATTTTCAACATTATATTTAGATTTGAATTTCGACACTGAAGCGGTCAATTATTACGTTTGGCAATCAAAATGTTAAATGCCGTTTGAACATAAAATGAATAACTTTTGAGCTTGGAAAACAGAGCATGCTTATGTTTTGACATTACTAACTGTTTCGTTCACGACAATTTTACATTTTATTCTTGTTTCCACACTGTATTGTATCTAATATATTTCCAGTGCAAAAAGATGATTCATTGACCACATTAAAGAGTTAGCCTTTTATAGTCCAAGTCGCCTTAACTACTACCTACTCATTAACATCCAACTTGCCATCTCATGAACATTCAGCATGGTTGTTTCGGCAATTAATCTGAGCCTTTACAACTATCCAACATATTTTGAAAACATTTTGATACACATTTTAAAGTATGTTAACCCTCAGAGTGCTTAGGTTAACATATTTATTTCAATGCCTAGTTTTAGTCTTAACAAACTGTTAAAACCTACCCTGTGTTTATTTGTTTTAAAGAGCTTCAACGGGAGATCTTTTAACAATTTACCACGGAATAGTGATAGTCCTACTGAAATCACTTTGGCACACAAAGCATTAACTGGGTACCCAGGCACCTCAATCAACCCAATAAGTTCTTGTGTCGATTATATATCTCCTTTATCAATGTCTGCTGTTGTGTGTTTCAATAAGAGCGTCACAACTGTGTCTGCTCATCCGGTCTTTTCAATTACTTCCAAAAATGTATATTTTTCGGGCGGTATTTTTTGGTAGATCAAGTTTAAAAACATACCCAGGCCGCAAATGACTTTTCGTGCTGTCCAAAAGAGACATTGACGAAAACGAATTCTTCATGGATTGACTTAATATTGCAAGAACTTAAAATTAGGTGGGTTTTTTTTATAAATCCAGCCTGCAACTGTTAGGCACAGTGCATCACTAACAAATTATTTGCAGTGAACTATAAATTCGTTTTTTTGTTTTTTTACTACTGTTAAACGTAAATTACCGGTTTTGGTGAATGACAATTTTATTTGAAAACAAAATAAAAAATGTATACATGCTGCATGTGGTACTGTTATTAACACAATAAAATGAACGAACAAAGTGAGACTTGTTGTCCAAATGAATAAACTAATACATATAGGAAATGAAACAAAAATGTCTTCATCATTCAACAGTTAAGTTAATAATATCTAAATAAAAAAACCACCAGGTACACAAAGATAGTTTGAATGCATTGCAAATAATACAATAACAAATTGTACAGCAGTTGCTCATAATTGACAAAATTGCAAACAACAAATAAAAAAAAGAATCGTTTGATTTGGCACTGTCCCTTTGTTAGGTGTTACATTATAACCCTTCTATGACAAAACTTTTAGTCAATTTAAGCATGACACTATATTAGCCTAATAGTCTTGTGATTCACATGAATGCTGAAATCAGCTGTCAACCAGCTCCACACGACGACTGCTACTGATGCCCCTGCCACCGTCTAAAGGTCAAGTAGAGAAGATGGGACACGGCGTATCTAGCGGAGATTGATCATTAGCTTAATATGGTTGGTGGTTGCAGGCACACACGGCCTCTTACAATCCTAGGGCTAATATTGCGTTGAGAAATAGGGCCCAGGACTGTCTTACTCACCTCTGATACTAATAACGGAGATTGATAAACTTGCCCTGTAGGTGAAGGCCTGAAGCTTAAGATGAAAAGTTTTGGAGGGTTTTGCACCAAACTACATAAGTCACATAACACACAAAACCATATGCGTTTCATAACTAAGGGAAATAAATTAGTTTTGTTAGTTAATCATTTTTAATTTTTAGAAAAATAAAGCAAATTATGGCATAGTACAAAAGGACATGTTTGATGTTGGGAAATTGAATGTCACAATTTATGAGCCAATTTCTTAAAACGATCTTATGCTAAATTGATTGTAAGTGATTTATGAAACAATGTCCTGTGAAGTTGTTTCTTATCATAGGCTTACAACTGTCGTAGCGCAGAAATTGATTTAGAACCGGTGGCACCAGTTTCAAAGCGATCTCTGCGCTACGACAGTCGTCAGCCAAAGTTATGTTTAAGCCCTAGCGATCCAGTTAGGCTACGATCACCTTAAGGAACGTGGCCCAGATATTATACAACCGTACAGTTATACATGGAGTTCAAAACATGTTTAATGTGATATTGTATGCTATGTAGTGTCCTATCATTCAATGCTGTTATACTTTAGTGGCATGTTTCAATCAAATTTGCACAGCAATATATTACTTATTAATATATACTCTTGATAAACTAAGTTAGAGCCGCCTTAGGCATGCAACTGCACTGCAATTTGAAAAGACAAGATACACAGTCACCATTGAAAATAAATCCTTAAATGGTAACAACATAAAACAAGTCGATTAAGTCACAATTGCACCAATGTATCAAACATGGGTATTATACAACGGTGTTTGTCTACAAAGAATAGAAAGGCAGAATCACTTTATCCAAAGACAATAATTACAAAAACAAACAGTATTTTGGAAGGGTAAGAAACGTCATCAAGGTGTCTAAGAACCAACCATCAGTTATTGTATCCGTGTATTTTCACTGCGTGTGCCTCGTGCTACGTCTCTGCATTGTTTGGTTTGACACCCAACACACTTTTCTAAATTCCTGCATGAAAGCTGGCCAAAGATAAATAGCCATGGCTTTTTCGTGAAGAAACTTCACTTCTGCAAGGCCAAGCATTGTTATCCGTGTGCACAGTTAAATGTATTTGTGGGATTATGTGTCGTGTGCATTAGTATTCCCGATTAAGCATTCTTTGGTCAGTCAAAATATTATGTTTGCATTTATATAAACACAGCCCATTCTTACTTCTGATTTCACGTTGTCTTATAGTGGTGTTCAGGAGCAAAATGGCTCTTATCCTGTCTGAAAATATCAACTCAATTCTTAGTAACCCGCATTAACACCCTATTCTCACATTAGATCCTTTTCAACAGAAGTGTCTTTGCAGTTTATCAGTCAACTGAAGCATGGTATTTTATTAAGAAAATTCCTACCCGAGATTTAAAAAAAGGCGTCTATTGGTTTGTAATTGCAGGTACATTGATCAAAAGGGCCTGTCTTACAACCCTCACACTTTAAAAAACGTATAGAAATTATTAAGCGAATTAATCTCATCAAACCAATGAAAATCCGCTGAATAATTTCTATACATTTTTTCTAGTGTCAGCAGTTGTTTGAATCTGGTGTGTGGTTAGGGAAAAAGAACAAAAACGTTCTAAGGGGATGTTATCAGGTATCTGCATTTCTTATTAACATGAACACAAATACTTTTTGGCCATCAATTGCAAGCCAAACAATTATTCACTTGTGATTTAGATAGTGTTAAACTACATATTCTACAAGTACCTAATGTTAGTTGTATGAAATGCTTATCGTTCATGTATGTCAGTCGGTTTACAATTTTACCCATAGACACACTGTTACCAAACAATCTTTATTTTCCATGACTATTCAACACGTGTGTATCGTTAAAATGTATTCAATGCTAGACAAGGCACTGAAGACAGTTTAATTATGTGTACCCGTTCCCATAATGAAGGCAACAGATGGAAACAGAAATAAACCGTTGACTTCAATCAGATAAGTGTATAAATGTTCGATACCAGTCTGACATGAGGCTTCAATACCATGCGAGCTGCTGCCAGCTGAATAAAGAATGACCTCAACACACTCCTCATCACTGTGTGTAGCAATTGTTGCACATAAATAACCGATGATTTTTTTAAAGAATAGTTGATATTATCAATATAAACTGTTTTGTCGAACTGTGGTCAATTGATGATAATGCAATTTTGTCCTTTCGTATAGGTGGCCTGTCAGAATGTGCAAAAAACATTAGGCCTAACATATGGGAGGATATTATCCTATTTGCTTCTTATTATGTAAAAAAGTCGCAACATTTATTTACCCCCCCCCCCCCCCTTTCCGTGTAATATGTAACTGCTGTGTGTAATCTTAAATGTTTATGTATTTTCATTCATATACATTGTATCTTCATTAGTGGAGGAAATAAAGGGTGTGGGTTTGAATCCCGCATAGGTTTTAACCACGCACAGTGATAGAATATTCACTTTTTCAGACAGTGTAATCCGAAATATAAGACATAGTTAAGTTACAATACCCTCATGTGTAATTACTTTATTTAGGCTATTTTACTTGTTTTATTTGTAGAACAATATTTTTAGATAGTAAACGTTAGTCACATTATGAATTGGATATAATGCATGAGTATGGACGAATGAGAATTGATTACAAACCCGTTCCACAAAGATATTGTAAGTTAAGATCGATTTTAGTCAGCATTTCTCCATGACCTTTGTCTTTTTTATCAGCTGAATTTTGACACAAACACAAGGGCCGCGTTTCACAAAAACATCATAACTTTATGACGTTATGCCGTCTTTATGAAACTTGGACCAGTAGGGAGCTTTATTTCGGGAAACTCACGTAGGGCTAAGACGTCTTAACTTTCATCTCAGCGCTGTCGTTTGTAGATAATTAAACCACTATGATAGAAGTTAGAAACTTTATTAGTGGAAATAACTTTAGATAGGTTGTATTAAGGCATTCTTCTTATATCATAATTGATGAACCATTTGTTTTGGAAATATTTCTGTACAACCAAATTTGTTGTCATACAATTATATATGGGTACTGTACAAAAAAAGAGTGAAAGTTAAGTAATTTCAAAAGTGAAATATTGAAACTAGTCACAAACTGAAAATAACAGATGTAGGGTACTGTTTCACAAAATCGTCCTAAATTTACAACTTCGTAACCCATGTTACTGGGCAAGTGGATTCGGTTTACAAATGCCAAAAATCAGTGTAAACTGTGCATTTTTCAAAGACAATCTGGTTTTTTCTGTGGAAAGTGCACATTTTACAAAGATGTTTGGGTTTGTAAGCCAACCCAATGAGTCAGTGATAAAGCTTACGACGTTGTAAATTTACTACGGTTTGTGAAACGGAACCCCGCAACTAAATCAAGTCTAGTCATGCACATAAGTATTCTTTCCGGTGCAAATTCAGAACAATGGTCCTTCATTGATCCATTAAAAGAGTGTTCGTGTGAAAGTCTGTAAGATCAGTCTTTGGAACATGACGTCCATTTTGTGTCACTCTTGCGTTTTATACTTCAATGAGATTTGGAGGAAATTGTCGTTTTGTTCAACCTGAATAGTTCTGAAAGATTTCCAAGTTTCTGGGGTGTAAACCACTTGTGTCAAAGGAGATAATCAGACTACACGTCCTTTCTAAGCAGACATCAATAGTTCTGTCGTACCTCGTCGTCTTTCAACCCTTAGACTCTTTTGTTTGAGGCTATTTTAAGGTCGCGCAAGACACTGTGATCTTGGTCCCATTCTTCAAAGCGATCTTAGGCTAAGTTCAATCGTAAGTGTTAAAATATGTAAATACATTCGGCACCGGTTCCAAAGGGATAGCTGCGCAACGACAGTCGTAAGTCTATGATAAGAAACAATTACATAGGATATTGTTTCAAAAATCACATATGATCAACTTAGCCCAAGATCGCTTTGAGGAACGAAGCCCTAATGAAAATAAAACCACTTGTCGCTGTTGAACATCCACAAAGTTTTGTTTTGGTCTAATTCACATGTCCATTATGCACGCAAACGAATTTGAATGGAGAATACAATAAAAGAAATCTCAGCATCGAGTCCATTTAAGAACACCTCACTTTAGAGTATTTATTCGTTTGAAGTTCTGCTTTTGAGGTTCCTAAAATAGTGTTTGAGCTTACTCTGTAGTGTTACTTTTATAAGAAATAGGGCATTCGGCATCGACATCTCCTCCGTGACGTGTGTGGTTCAGGATTTACGTTTTTGCTAAGTAGTATTCACATCCGCCACTGTCTGAAAATATCTTGCTGAGAGGAGCCTACTGCACTGGGGCCAGTTTCACAAAGACGTCATAACTTTACGACCTCGTAAACCATGTCACTGGGATTTGTAGACACAATCCATTAACCCTGTGGCATGATTTACGACGTCGTAAAGTTATGACGTTTTTGTGAAACGGGGACCTGGTATGTGTGTTGACATACATTCAGTGTTCTATTAAACAATCAGCACTACTTGAACAAAAATAGATTCTGTCAACTATGTCATGAGGGATGCTGTTCCAAATTGCTTATAGTTGGTGTAACATTAAGTTGACAGTGCAGATAGAGATAGGCATCAATTAAATATATATCTATTCCAAGTACCTCTAGAGCACTTTGTGCTGTTATACAAAGCTCTCGCAGAACCAGGACACGTTCGCGTTTATTTCATAGTGAGAGCACTTAGATGACGTGTCAAAGGTGCACCTGTTCATGTTGAATAGAGACACGTCATACTTGGTGAATGACTCAATGCATTTACCAAAACCTGATATTACCACCGTGCTATGTTGTTAGCCGACATCCGCAGAAGCAGGATGCAAACGACCTGACCTCCACGTATGCAACTAATCTGACCTCGACGGATGCAACTAATCTGACCTCGACGGATGCAACTAATCTGACCTCGACGGATGCAACAGTTCCCCTGAATACCATTTGTACTGACGTTTGTCCAAATTTACTTTCGCATAGCAGTCAATGACAACATTATAATGTTCAGTTAACCCAGAAAGTGATAAAAGGGTTTTATTAGAACTTAAACCTGTGAATAGCTTGTGCTGTTGAATACTTATCTTGTGGTAATTTGTTTAAAGGGCTCTTTAAAACAAATTATCAGTGGATAGGTTTTCAACAGTCTATTTTGACTGGACATTAAAATTGACAAATATTCACATTGAAACTCTAAAGGTTAATTCTGTATCACATTAACGCTTTTATCTCATTTATAAATGCTAAAATCATGAATAGGACGATAAACAATTATTATGCATGTCACATATTTCGTCACAACAAATTTTATTGGATGCTAATTCAAAGTAGTTACATACGTGAAACGACAGTGCACCATACAATTAGTATCGACATGGACTGCAAAACGGACAAGCACGTCCTGTCTAAATAGTTACTACATGCATAAAACTGTGTCTGACCTCTGTGTGTTAATAATGTTTTAAACAGTAATCCTTCCATCATAGTTGTCAATTTTGTAGTATCTATTCACATGGAATATATTGTATCAGTAGTAAATAAAATATACATATCATTCACTCACGCCAAATCCACGTGACAATTTTCTGCAATAACTGTGTGTTCAGTTTCGTATATTTACGTTTGGAATAACAAATGAGAAAAATATGCGGCAAATATCGTAAGTGCACTCACTTATCAATAGTTGATAGAAACCATTACTCTTCTTCATCAAAGGTCTCTAAGGTTTTAATGCACAACACATCACATTTTTCAGTCGCAGGTCTTTGTAATGGATGTTATATATGGCGTAGCATCGCAGCTACATGGCATTCAAATTATGTATCGTGGCAACATCTACTGAGAAGCTCCGTGTGGTGGAGTCAAACGGTTTCCTTACGGTTCCTTTTCGAGGTGCTGTGTGTTGGCGAATAATCACCAAACGTTGTGTTTGCGTGTGTTGAATAATTGTATGGGCTATATTAACCCTTACCGTGCGGCTCCCGGAAATATCCGGGTCAGGCTAGTGCGGCTCCCGGAAATATCCGGGTCAGGCTAGTAGCCTCACGTGGGTTTTTTCGTGAGCCGCACGGTAAGGGTTAACACTTAATATTAACATTGCCAGT
>JAULCD010097674.1:0-11582 GCA_032361085.1 Calliostoma canaliculatum
CCCCCCCCCCCCCCCCCCCCCCCCCCCCCCCCCCCCCCCCCCCCCCCCCCCCCCCCCCCCCCCCCCCCCCCCCCGTCAGAGTCAAAGGGATGGCCTGCTATCAATGGACCCCAGCTGGCAGCTATCTCAGCCTCAGTGCCCACTCTAATAAACCAACCTTGGTTTACAGTTTTCCACCTCATGATGAAGACACTGGGCTAATGGGTTCAGTTTACAAATTCCAAAATCACTGTAAACTGCACTTTTCGAAGTAACAATTTGTTTTTCTTTGGAAAGTGCACAGTTTACAATGATTTGTGTATTAGTAAATTGAACCCATGAGGCCAGTGGAAGTACTTTGCCTCTTGTCTTTGTTGGAGATGCCATCTGGTGAGATTTTAATGCACCTCGGAGGATAGTTTCTCTTTTAACACCTGGACCATTTAATAGTGTTTTTGTTGATACGCAGGAAGTTAGGTGTGCCAGTATATTTTAAATTATTCTAAATAGAAAAAGAACAGTAAAAGAAATCTCCATTGAAAATGGCATTGATTGAGCGTTATTTAGAAGATTATCTTTTCTGCATCTGAAAATTTCTCTCATTAAAGCCTTTTGAATAAGTTTCCAGATATTACATAAGGAAAACATTTATATTAATGGATCTGACAAATTTGGCAATAAGATATTCATTAATGAGCAGTTTCTGTGACAACTGCAAAGTTTAATCATCATTAAGAATTGTTTGGGACAACAATATGATGAGATTTTAATTAGTGTAATGTTACCTCCAAATATCCCCCAATGATGTGTCTGTTTAATCTCATTTCCGTTCATGTCTTTGATGCACAAAAGTTTGATTAACCCTAAAATTGCTTTGTGTCAATGAGTTGCATGATATTCATTTTTATTGTCTAATGTTCAAAGTAGAAACACTGTTAAAAACCTATTCTTAGTCTGTCAACCAGACCGTAGAGCATAATTAAAACTAAAGCCTGCTAAAGTCTAGAAAATTTCAGCAAGTCTAGGATACTTCTGCTTTAACAATTGTCCTTCTTTATATTAGTTAAACTCTTGTTTCAAATATACTTGTAACAGATAAACTTAACAAATTACTACAGGATAGTTTTTAAATAGTACAAGGTGATGACAGTCTTATTAAAATCTATTTAGTATTCAAAGGGTTAACTTAGTTTCAGAAAGACAACAGAAAGAATATCAAAGATACAACCTAGCTATCTTGTCAGTAATTGCTTCTATCCTGCTAATTCTTTGATGATGAAATACTTTGAATATTGCCATGGTATTTTAAGGTTTCAATGACATGAGCTTATTAAAGTGAGCAAACTTTCTGTATTAAAAGTCTGGACCATGTGGATTGACATTTCAGTGGTTGTCTCTTGACAGTGTTCAATTAACTCTACTAATATTTAAGGCATTGAAACTCCTTTTGTAAAACTTGAAAGTTGAGATCCTTGTTAGTATTGTCTTGTAAACATGAATTTTTTCATGTTGATTTTACTTTGTTTACCCCTTCGCGTGTGGGATACTTTTGACTCCTTTCCACCCACCCCAACAATAATGTAGATAATCCATGTTGTTTTTTCTTCCACAACGAAATTGCAATGCTTCATCATCGGTGGACCAAATGTATCAACATCAGGGGTGATTATGTTGAAAAGTGAGACATAGGCAGCAGATCTCACATAATTTGTTCTAGGGAGAGGCTTGGAACTTTTTGAGTGGCTCTTGTATATGATGAAGATGATGGAATGGTTGTTGATACAGCAGGGAACATGCCATACATGTAATAATTCTTTTGAATAGTATTATAATTCTTTAACTTTCTTGGTTTTAAATCAGAAATAATTTTACGCAATACATTGGCGGATACACCATACTTTTCTCAAATTCTACTGCTCTTCATGACCTGGGAATGCAATAATCCCCTGTCCTAATTTGTGCTTTGCTGAAACAAGGCCACCGCTGAGTGAAGCATACTGATAAGGTATATATATAAGCAACACACAAGGTAAGGGTATTAAGATTGGTAAATTTGAAGAGATAAAAGTTATCCATGCAGTTATATGAAGCTCTCACAAGACAAAGAAATACTTTCATCTAACCGCTCCTGCTACGAGAGAGCTGAGATGAAAGTTAATATGTCTTAATTTTACAAGATATTTTTAAAAGAAACTACACTCGGTAAATGTGTGCCAAATCGGTAGCCAATCAAATGAACCATTGTCATAGGCGAAGTTTTAATATATTCCAAACTACTTGATTATTTACGTTAGACCAATTGAATCGTTTCTTAAATAGTAATATATTCATCGGGTTGAGGTCAGGGCAATTTAAAGTTGAAATTCATGCGATGCAAAATGGACATAGTTCTTGGTTCACTTCTGATTAAAACACACAGTTGTTTATAAGACACAGTTGATTAGGAGCAGCGACAAATTTTGATACATCAAAGAACTGGTCTGGCTTGACCTGTCCATGGGGTCACAGCTTGCTTTTAAGCAAAAACCAGAGCCACCAAGGGAATCAAGGTTTCCAACACAGTATTTAGATTTTACAAAATTTGACCCTATTGGGCAAAATCCCAACAACATATGGACCAAGGTGTGTTGAAAGGAAAGCCACATGTTTGGTAAGATCATCTGTCTGGTTTACAAACTGAGTGGAAAAGCATCAAGGTGTTCTCCAATGGGAAAGGTCACCATGGATCTGGCAAGAGTATGAATACTTGTCTTGTCTGAAAGGTTACCACCAGCCATCGGGCAGCACGCTTCACACCTCCGGCTGTACTTTTGTATGACGGGAGAATACCTTGCAAGTTCCACCTCACCTGTTTATAGATCGTCGGGTTTCTTTTTTACACTGTTGTTTGTCCAGCGTAGTTTACTGCAAGTGTAAAACTCGGTTACAATTTTCTGTTTTTGAAAAGGTTTCATTCCTCATGTCCCCTACCCTTTTAAATACCACCATCTTGTTGCTCTTCTTGCAATGTGGGTCATGTGTTAGCATGATACTAAATGGAACCAAATGCACTTTACCGCCTACATCTTTCACTTTTAGCGAGAGCGGGATGAAAAGCTGACATGAAAAATTGATATCATAAACTATTATATGTACATAGACTGTTATATATTATGTGTGGACTTTCATAAACTATTATATGTACATAGACTGTTATATATTATGTGTGGACTTTCAGTGTGAATGGTATACTGAGTGTTCCTATTTGCTTGTACTGTGGGGTATTTGTTGTTATTCCTGATGCAGTAATTGAATTGAAAATTAGTCACATTCTCAGGAGATGGTGGATAAATACCACAAATATTATTCGTAAAAGTTCACCATGACTAGATATTATTAAATAACAAGCATCAAAAAGTTATAAAGATTGTCATTGCATCATCCCTTCGGAAAACAAAGCAGTTGCTTCAAAAACCTAATCCTTGGAGTGCAAAGCGTGACATTTGTCACTTTCAGCGTTACAATTCTAACCTTTATTGGCTGTTCAAAACCTATCCTATGGGAGCTCTTTTAAACAAAGTACCACATGATATGTTTACAATAGTGTAATTCACGTAACCACAGGCTTTCCTCCTGCCATGTATAATGAACCTTTCCACTGCGATATTACCTTTTTTGTTTTAAACAGCTCTAAACCCTAACTTACTCACTTAGTCACTCAAAAGTGTAAGGTGCACAGTTTTAATCCAGCTTAAGTTTTAGTTTTTTAAGGATTAAGAGATAGTAGTCAAAGCTGTTACACATAAAAGTTCTTTATGACTAGATGGGAATAAAATATTTTGGTGCAAAGAAACAAGTCTCCTTTTGATACTTCAAATCTTCAAACATGTGACAGCACCACGGCATGTTCACATAAGTATGTTATGTATACTTTCATGTCTGGTCAAAATCTGTTATGTTTGTCAGTTGTATGTACCCTGCAGACATGGTGGTGTATTTTACGGAGATAAAACTATGAGATATCCAGATAGCTGCTAGAATTTAGAGGTGATGAGTAACAGGTAACAGTATGCAAGAATGTATGTGGGAGGACGGCAGCAATGGTGGTAGACTAGAATGTGCTGGGGGGACTGGTGTTGTACTCTTGTCTCCGCTTGACTCACACTGTAAGGGTTAACCTTTAAAGTGCGAAGTTCAACATTTGTCCATTTCAGCGTCCGAATTCCAGGCCGCTGAAAATCTATCCTGTAGAAATGTGTTTAAAGAAGCTCCACAGGGCCTCTTTTAAACCTTAAAAGGGCAAAGTGCAACATTTGCTTATTTTTGGGTCCAAATTCCACCAAAGAACGCTGTTGTAAACCTTTCCTGTTATAAAGTGTTCAAAAATACTCAATTAGACATAGAATTGACTCCACCCCAGAGAAACTTGTGCTTTATGGTAAGCTTATTTTCAAACCAACTTTCCTCTTCGACAGGTGTTGTTCTGAAAGTTGTTTTGAGTTAATAGTCAGCATTGTTTGTCTAACTTGTAGGAAATACATTGTTTTACTAAAGCTCGAACTCCTATATTAAATATTATTAACAGTATCTGGTACTCGTGCAGTGTAAAGTGAGTGTGTGCACCAGGTAAGTGCAAGACCTCGGCCTGAGGATATTGCTGACACAATGGAGGATGACCTGTTTGCACACTCTTGGTCTAACTTTTTTAAGTGCAAGATTCCAATTAGTGATATTTACCTGGCAGATTGGTGTCTATATGTAAATGCCTGTAGGTTGCTGTGGAGAGATACGTGGAAACCATGAGGGAAAAAAACCCACTCTGTTTGTGTGAATACTTCACAGATGTGTTACTTTCTCTCGCCCAGGCTGCTACTGTCAGACGAAAACATGTTTTAAAAAATGACTGAAATTGTAAACGAGTTATTTATGCAATGAACTTTCTTTCTAACTTTTTATTCTCTGTATATGAGATTAAATTCTGCTTTGCGTAATTGAGTAATCTTGCTCAAGTTGTCATTTACTTTTTTCCCATTGGCCTGATTGATGGGACTTGATATTTCTATGTCCACTTACCATCTGCAATGTATCACTGATAACATTCAACATACTGTCTAAGAATAGCCATTTGTAAACCCAGACTTGTACAGGTTACAGAACTTAATATCTTTTACTCTTAAAACATATAAATCTTAAGATTCAAAATTATTTCAATTGGTCATAAATTCTGGTAAGGCTTTCCGCTAGATCAGAGAGAGCAATGCATGGATTTTTTTACTCCATGAAGCTCTTGTAAGGCTGAGATGTCTTAACATTCATCTCCGCGCTCTCATAATGGCGCGGAGATGAAAATTAAGTTGCTTTAGCTTTACAAGAGCCAATATTTTTATGAAACATAACTGTTGGTCAAGATTTCTGTTGGTCTTAAATTCTATTGTCATGGGCAGGGTTTTCAAATAGACCAGAAAGTTAACATGTTTCAGCATTGCAAGAGGTTGAATTCATGGAAGGAGACTCTGGTCTGCAACAGATATTGTTCTGATTTGGTTCAATAACAAAATTATTTTCCTTGTTGTGGCACTTGCCTTTGTGGTATTCAGTGTGAGGTGCTACAAGCAACAGACCCATGAAATTGCAAGTGGCATGTGGAGGTTATCTGAATGGCAAACACTGCCAACAGTCACAACAAACAGGAAATGTTTGTCATTGAAGACCAGTAATTGCTTGTGGCCTACTCTCCAGGGGGCAGACTGGAAGGGAAACTGACCTTGTCCATGCTTGTCCATGTGGAGGTCATCATCATCAGATGGCCAGATAGACTTGCTCCAGGTTTTTATGGTTTCAATCATGAAAGTTTCCTGTCTGTCAAATTAATTTGTAAGTTTTAAAACGGATTTTCTTGAACTGTTGAAAACCTATCTTGTGATAAGATATTTAAAAGAGATCTTTATGGAGCTGCATTTGCCTGCAGTTTTTTATTTACGTTTTCTGTGTCATTTATAACTAATTTCACCTCTGAAATATGAAGAAATTGCCTCAATCTGTAGCTCAAAGCTAATTCACAGTTGTACTAAAGATTTTTTTCAGCTCATTCCTTAACTGTTTTGAACTATTTTTTTAATAAATAATTAAATTGTGTTCTCAAACTATTGCAAAGCTTCCATGAAGTATTTTGACAAAATAATAACAATGGGCATTTTGTTCAAAATAAGCTGAAAAATAATTACTTTTTCATATGACCATGCCTGAGTGAAATATAAGGACTAGGAGATTATGATGTTATTACATGACCATCACTAGTGAGCTTAAGTCAGCTGTGCAGTTGCTAAAGAGAGACACCATCAATGTGTAAATCAAGGGGGGCATTTCTTGACGTGCTTTGTAAGATGAGGACATGTTAACTTTTAGTTTGGTGCTTTCGTTACAAGAGCCTTATCCCCTGAATGTGGAACCAGGGTACAGTTTTTTTAATGTTTTGCATGAGCTTCATGCCATAAGATGAAATCTAAGTATTCTTAGCTTTGCAAAAGCTTTATTGAATAAGATTCTTAGTTTGCTTTGTGGTATTCAGCAATGAGAAGCATGTCCAAGATATTGCTCAAATTATCTGAATGGCAAACATGGCAACAATCACTGAAATAAAACAAAACATGTCCTAGACTTGCATGAACTTCATAGATTTGGTAGCAGTCCCTGGTTTAAAATCCATAAGCATACATCTATCGGATATTATCATATGTCAGCACATGCAAAGTTGTCAGATGGCCAAGAAATGAAGACTTCAGGAACAAATTAACTCCTGAATCCCCACCATACCTCCCTGGCAATACCATTCTAACCATTCCATGCAGACCATTGATACATTGTTGCTGTGCCAGCTGGAAATCTGCAGACAGGCATTGTAAATATTCATAGGGAGATATACAGATCGTTTAAAAGGAATGGTAATGTGGTGGTGTCTATCATCATAACAAATGGCTGGTCTGAGATTGCAGTTGGTATCCTTTTTAAGATACCAGGCTAATATGTTCCTCTGTAAACGTCTTTCTGTCTCTAATAACAAATAACTGTTTTGTAATTGCAGTGACTCTTGTAGCCCTGACAGTCTTTTTGTTCTTCACATGCTGTACTGTCTCTTGTAGCCCTGACAGTCTTCTTGTTCTTCACATGCTGTACTGTCTCTTGTAGCCCTGACAGTCTTCTTGTTCTTCACATGCTGTACTGTCCTCACAAAATTGGTAAATCTTGCTCTATGAAGTACTAAGTATGCTAAGATACCTTAACTTTCATCTTAGTGCTTTCATATCTTAGCCTTACCAGAGTTACAAATAAGACTGAAAGTTAGGTAACAGACTAATTTTCAGAATATGACATCAAGTTATGAAACAGAACTCCCAAGTTATGGAACAGGACATTGTGTTAGGGAATGAGACCTTGAGTTTTGAAACAGGAGCCTTCATTTTGAAACAGGACTCTGTTCTGTAATTGCAATTATTACAAGAACGCAAAGATGAATGCTTTGGCCTAACAAGAGTCATAGAATACCCCAAGTTATGAAACAGAACCCTGCTCTTTAATTGCAATCTGGCAGTCCTTCATCCCAGACATGACAGCCCTGTTTGCCCTCATAACCACCCTGCAGTCCTAGTCAACTTTGGTTCATAAGAGCAGCTGGTGCTTGCTAAACATCAAAGGCTGGTGCATAACTACCAAGCTACAATCTCCTTTGACGAGTTTGTTCCATGGGGTGTCAAATAGATAGGTCACACACCATGCTTCAAGCCTGTGTGATGAATCATCCCCATCACCAAAACAATAACCGCATCCCTGGAACTGGATGATATACCTTGTAATGAACTAACTGGGCATACCAAGATATCTTATTGTAAATGATCATAAAATGAGCTGACTGTTACTTAAAGAAAATTGCAATGCATTTTTGAAATCTTTGTTTTCTATCAGTTTGATTTGTTTTTTTCTTGGCAAGAGATGCAGAAATATAATTGAATATAGATGCAGCAACTCTGATTTGTAAATTCCAATATAATAATTGTAAATGGGTATTGCATTGTGGTAAAAAAGGGGGGGGGGGGGGGGTTTTGACAAACTCTCAGTTGCTAAACTTGAGCTGTGAAAAGCCTATCTTGTTGAAATTAGTTGAAGAGGGCTCTAAGTAGCTTTTTTCAAAAAGAAGGTGTCATAGGATAGATTTTCAAAAATCTGTTTAGGTTTGCATTACACATAAAAGCAACTATTGGACATTGAAATAAATAAAAGATATTGTCAGCGCTCTGAGGGTTAAATTTCCACTGATGGCTGTGACAGTGCGGGGTTAAACAATAACTTGGTCACTGCAGGAGCTCTTTAAAACAAATTGCCACAGGACAGTTTTACACTCTACTTCGGTTTAAATTTGGAAATTGAAATTGACAAATATTATGCTTATCCCATTAATGAAGGAGTAAAATAACTCTTGAAGATTTTTTTTTTGCTGTTAAAAAGAGTTTTTTCAGTTGAAGATACTTTTTGAGATTATTTTTTCCACAAAATTTAAAAAACAAATTATTGCTTCTTTTGGGTCTAATTGCTCATAAAAAAGGGTCAACCAAATCCTAGAATAGTGAGGTTTGTGTGGGCAAGGTAACTTTATACTTTAAAGTTGCTTTTTCTCAAACATTTAACAGTTCGCGTACATCAACAACCAGCAACTCCAGCTTTTACCTGAAATTAATCCTGAGTGGTGTTTGTGTTGTAGCCATTTTCGTAACGGAGGTTTTCTTTTTAGTTAAATAAGATATAGAAAGTCGGACACATGGCATCAAAGTGAACCAAAACTTGACATGTGGCAAGACTGTAAAACAAAAATTCATTGATCAATTGTAAAGTTCAAGTCACATTAGTTACAAGAACATATGACGGTGAAATAATGCCCTGCAAGGTGCTGTTTCACTAAGTCATGTTACACTATGACCTCATAAACCATGTCACTGCTATTGGTCTAGCCTGATTATTTAGCTACTGCACAGGCACATACTTACTCACGAAGCTTTTCTCCAATGGTGCCCTGACCGATTCTGTCAAGTGAACCAGAACAGACATATGGCAAGAATTTGTTGGTCAGCTGTCAACATCAAGGGACCTAGTTACATGGGACTATGCCAGTGTGAAATATTGCCTTGTTGGAATATTTAGTAGGATGTATGGACAGCCAGACCAGATGTGTGTTGTTAGCCTCTGGATACATTGCCAGAGCATCCAAGATGCAGATAAAGTATGTATCTAAGGGGGCATGTTTACATAGAAATACTGGCGGTCTGATGAGGTGTGGAAATAACATACCATGCTTAGAGATAGCAGAAAGGATGGACGCTTTTAAAAAATGTCAAACCTAAAATAGAAAACAGGAGATGAAGTAATCACAGTGTGATAATCACTGGGGATTGTTGGCTTGTTTTGGTCTGAAGTCATTGAATAATAATGTGTCTTTTTGTATATTGTTAAATCCACTAAATGCTCAAAGCGCGTTTATAATTAATACCCTGATTAATCGTGCTATGCAATACACCACTTGCCGCCACTATCAGTATCCAAAATCTAAACTAATTAGGCTGTTGAAAACCTATCCAGTGGTAATTTAGGAACTCTTTCCAAAAACATACTACAGGATAAGTTTTAACAATGCAAGGTGGTCAGTTTTAAGGTTCACCAACTCCAATTTAGCTCAATTGGCCTTGACATAAGATTGTAGCTCTATATTCAATGTTCTGAAGTACAATGCTTTAAAAAAATCATTTCAGTGCTTCAAGGGTTCAAATTTATTTGAAAGAATAATGAAATCCTAACTTCAAGTGCTATATTTCATTTCAGAAAAAAATGTACAAAACATGTTTGAAAGTAGGAATATGGTTCGATGGTTGCTGATAAGTAGAAAGAATTCCCAGATCTGTGAGATAAGTCTACACTCAAGATGGTTATCATACTGAATTGAATGTGTTAGCACCAGCAGATTATGTAAGAATTTGTAAGATCCGGCTGGTAGATGTGTCAGGCCTTCATACCCTACATGCCAGTGTCTGACAGGCGTTACTGTAGTGCTGATGAATTAACCACTTCTTCTGCAGTTGGTGTTAACCCTTCCAGTGCTGACTTGATTTTAGTAGGACTTAAAACTGACCGTCATCGGAGGCCATGGTTTGGATTGGTTACGATATAAAACAGTTCGTGCTGACATTGTCTTAATATGGTTTTTACACATCAAAATCCTCTGTGAAGTGATATTTTGAGTGCAACACACATGTGGGACACAGATTTCTTAATTTCATTACACCTATATTCACTTGAGGTGACACGCGAAATTAATCGTAATAAATTTGGGTGACCCCACTTGATTTATAGTCTGTGCTTCTTCTAAAAGTCATAATACCTCACGAAAACTATTTGAATATGTTTTCATTAGGAAATATAGTTTTGTTTTAATCAGGGAACTCTCAACTGTAGTTGGTGTCACTTCTTATCACCATTACCTAATCAGTTCACAGCAGGGCCCCCTACATCCATCAAATGTTATCATGTCATAATATGTAGAAGTGTACATGCATGTATGTCTGTGTAAGTGTACATGTATGTATGTCTGTGTAAGTGTACATGTATGTATGTCTGTGTAAGTGTACATGCATGTATGTCTGTGTAAGTGTACATGCATGTATGTCTCTGTAAGTGTACATGTATGTATGTCTGTGTAAGTGTACATGCATGTATGTCTGTGTCAGTTGTGGCAAGGTGGCTGGGTGCAGTCTGTGTTTACCTTTATGAAGCAAAAATTGCGTTAAACCACAACTCACTCACTCAGCTTCATACAACTAACACTTGGCCAGTATGTTTGGTTTACAAATACGTAAATTCTTGTACATTTTCTAAAGAAAAACAAGTTTTGGCATTTTTATACCAAATCTACTGGCCAAGTGTGCATATTAGATATTTTGGCTATAAACTTGTGTGACTTTACCATTTGTAACCTTGTTTTTCTTTGGAAAATGCACGGTTTAAAATGATTTGGGCATTTGCCATTATTTTTGTTTTGTTTTATAAGATAAATTTGGTTTACAATGCCCAAATCATTGTAAAATCTGCACTTTCAAAGAATTTTAAGGTACACAGTTCACAACAGTTTTTCTTTATAAAGTGCACAGTGTATAACGTTTCTGACATTTGTTTCTCGTTTTTCTTTATTAAATTCTCAGTTTACAAAGATTTTGGCATTTAAACTTGAATTTATTTCTAAAATTCAGAGTTAACAGTTTTGGCATAAGAACCAATCCAGTGTAGTCTGTTCAGTTTCTTCACCTTCTGTCAGTGGCTCCCTTCCAGTGATTCCCTGTCCAACCTACACATTTCTCTGGTGTTTCATGGATATGAATTAAAGTGCTTGCAGGTTGTTTTTTTCGCAGAGTATTATCTTTAACACAAAAACTATGTTGCTTTTAACCTGTTTTGTTTCCTAATATATATGAAGTCAGGTTTTATATATAAAGGATTACCATTACACATATATCTCTCTCTCTCTCTCTCTCTCTCTCTCTCTCTCTCTCTCTCTCTCTCTCACTCTCACTCTCACTCTCACTCTCACT
>JAULCD010097784.1:0-11582 GCA_032361085.1 Calliostoma canaliculatum
CCCGTTTCACAAAGACGTCATAACTTTACGACGTCGTAAACCATATCACTTGGTTAATGGATTTGGTTTACAAATGCCCCAAATCGTTGTAAACTTTGCACTTTCCAAAGAAAAACAAGCTTTTCTTTGGAAAGTGCACAGTTTAAAACGATTTTGGGCATTTGTAAGCCAAATCCACCAGATCAGTGATTAGATTTACGACGTCGTAAAGTTATGACGTCTTTGTGAAACGGGCCCCTGGTGAGGCTAACACGTCTTAACTTTCCTCTTAGCGCTCTTCTAACGAGAGAAAAAAAAGATATCGTAGACTTACGGGAGTAACGAAGCAGCTAACAGGAACATAAAATGCCTTAGCCTTCAAAGGGGTTTAGGGAACGGGACCCACGATGTTGAATATATCTTGCGAATTCATCGATGAAATCTGACACAACAGCATGAAGGGGATCCTAATCAGTGACAATTTAATGCATAATTTTACATTTTTACATAACTTTTTGAAGTTAGTTTACACATTTTAATTATCTTATTAAAATTTATGCTAAACAGATATCGTATTAGGTATCATGGGAAGATGACCTTTTAAACTGGCCAATCAGAGCGTTGCTGGCGAATTATTTTGAACCTCGCAATCCCGCCGGTAAAGTACCTTTCTCTGAAGCGTAGGGTAAAAATCCAAGCAATCAACAAGAAGATACCTGCAATTCCACCGTCAGAATACTCTTGTGAGCAGACATTACATCAATCCCAAATAAAATGACAACTTCAAAATTCATCTTTTAAATGAATGGCTGGAAGTTTTAAGCACATATATATGTAACAGGGTGTTTTATACAATAACATGCCAAGATTTTATTTTATTTTAAACATGCAAAATAAACACACAAAAATACTTCTATAAAACAAAATAACAAAAACAATGTTAAACTGTTTTGACATTACCATAATGTCAAAATGATCATGTCTCATGCTTTTCATATTTGTGTTGTTCCCTACTAACAACTCCTTCTCAATGTTGGTAAATACTTTTGACTTGTCTTTCTTACTGCTGGTGAATACTTCCTACCTGTCTTTTAGTGAACTCTTCTGTTCTTAATGAACTGTCCCATTTATGTAAAAAATAACAGGTCATCACAATTCTTGTCTGTGATTGGCTTTTGTTTACCTGGTTTACACCTGTGGAAATGTTCCTTACATCATCTTTGCTGTTGTCTGATGGAGGACTTTAACATTTTTCAGGCAATCAAATATTATACATTCCACATTTTGTGTCGTGGTTCATGGCTGTCCAGAGACCGAAAAAACAACCCTGCAACATATACACAAAACAATTCATTGAGCCCGGCATCCATCAAAGTGGCGGAGAACCGTTCTAACCAAGCTGTAATGGTGCAATCGTTCAGTATCACCCTTGGTTTGTAGTACCAGCCGAGACTCACAGATAGCGTTAAGCCACACTCAGTGTTTACTCTGTCGCAAATTTGACGGCCGCAGGTTAACTGAAATACTGTTGAAAACGGCGTTAAACCCTAATTAATTCACTAACGCCATCTATCATATTGTATTTAAAATTCATTCCCCAACAGATAGCAAATGTGATTAAAACAAATTTAAGTGTTGCATATGGCAAAACAATACATTTGAATTTTACATGGTCAATCGTTCTGGTTCCTGAGGTATCGCCCGATACCTCGGGAACCAGAACGCGTGGTCAATATTAAACCTATCGCTACCTTGACCCAATAAAGCTTTCAGCCACTTATACAGAAATGGCTTTTAACACGAGTGAGATAAATACATAATTGCGATGCCATGTAGTAAAACAATTACAGACCAATCATCGGTTGTTCTAATGAGTTGAAACTAGGGCTGCCCAAAGTTTGTTAAAAATTTAATGCGATACTCTTTTTGTATTGCAATACATATTGCAATGTATTGTGAATGAGAAAATATTACTTGTTTACCATAACCATAATATCATAACATGTTTACCTTTAGTAACACCATCAATGCTAGTGTCGTTGATTAACCCCCGAGGTGTCATGCTCAAAAATTTGTCGGTTTCAATGTACAAATTCCAAACTAAACAGGCTGTTGAAAACCTATCCTGCAATAAAAAATGTGTTAAAAGAGCTCCGACAGGAGCTCTTTTAAACAAATTCTCACAGGATAGGTTTGCTATGGCACAGAGTAATTGCATTTTAAGGCGTACTAAATCCAATCCAGGACTCGAAAAGTACTATGACCTTCAAGTAACAAAACTTGATAACCAACAAAAATAACAAAAAAACTAAAAGTTTAAAACATTAATGATTTTAAACTTTGAATGAAACTATGAAAAATAGAGAAAATAGCACAAAATTTTAACTTAACAAAATCATTGACAAAATTATTATTTTGTGCTGAACACTTTAAAAAAAAATCCATTACGGTTATCAACATACCGGTACATCACTAACGTATCGATAGTAGTTGTTTCAATTTGAATTGCGGTTTACCGGTATTTCGGTAATATCGCGCAACCGGAGTTAAAACGAAAGGTTAGCACGTTCGTTTTCCGTTTCATGTAGGAAACACGCTGAAATACATAGAACAGCTCATCAGGGTTTTTCCACGTGTATATAATAACTGTCATTAGTCATTGTCAGCATGAACACATGCAGACGTCCTTAATCATATCTCGACGACTGTGTTATCACAACGCCACCATCAACGACATCAACATCACAAGTAACGTCCTCATCAGTTAGACTCAACACTCTAACAACTCCAAACACGTCCCCAATCGTCTTCCTAATCCACATTCACGATGCATAACATGCGTGCCTTATCCCTCTAATCCGTCCTAATCTATTACCAGTACTAATGCGCTGAGAAGAATACCAGAGCCCCGTTTCTCAAAGCGATCATAGGCTAAGTCGATCATAAGTGAATTTTGAAACAATGTCCTATGGAGTTGAATCTTATCATAGGCTTACGACTGTCGTAGCACATAAATCGATTTGGATCCGGTGCCGAATGGCACCGGTTCCAAATCGATCTCTGCGCTACGACAGTCGTCAGCAATGTTATATTTTAGCACTTATCAACTTAACCTAAGATCGCTTTGAGGAACGGGACCCAGAGTTAGTCGCTGTACATTGTGAGTGATCAAAAGGTGGAGACATGTCCATTTTTCGTAACTTTGCAGTAAATCATAAATTATGAGTTGTTTTTCTTTTTTGCTGCTCTAAGTACTATTGATAACCAAAATATCTAAGGTTCCGTTCCATAGATCTTTTGTTTGGCTAAGGAATCGAGTCTTGCGTAACATAAAGCTAAAGCATTACAGACAATTGTGAAGGGAAATACTAAAGTTCATGGATTGTAAGACAGACGATTTAATGCAAATGCAAAACTTAAGTCTTTGAATAAGCAGGTTGGTTCCACAAGAAGACAATTGATGCAAAGAATGGTCAATTTTACAACGAATTTTTAAAACAATATTTATGCTATTTTAAAAAAAAATGTCTTGTTATTTGTTTTGAGTTATAAATATAAAACGTCAACACCAGAGAAAAGTTAAAACTCATTATCTGTCCGAACAGATTTCATTGGAAATAGTGACGATGTAAATATAACAGTTGCATGCATAAGTCTCTGAAATCTATTTACAAATTGAATGCCAAAATCGTTGTAAAGTACGCACGGTCCAAAGAAACACTCACAGCGATTCTCACATTTAATTTGTTTGTTTTTGGAAAGTGTAGTTTTTGGAAACAATTTATCACTTGTAAACAAAATTCGTAAGCCAAATAACAATTCCGGGTACAGAAACGTGAAACAAAATCATATTTCATAGAAACGATAGCAGACAATCATCATTAATATGCATTTAGCGAAATTGACACCACCATCACTAGAACTAGATCGAAGACCGTTTGTCACCTAAATAAACCCATTCTCATATAAAATATCGACTGTTTTGGTTCAATGGCCTACAAATAGGTCAACATCCTGACAAAACTGCAAGTTGATCCTAAAACTGGCTTCTTCTCTTGTCAACTCTATCAAAGCCTTTATGTACAAAACCCAGTCTAGGTTTTGCGCAAATGTTCCATGCTCAATTAGTTTGGTTAATAATAGCCAAATTAAGTGGAAACTGTGCATTTTTTGTATTTTTCCTAAAAACCCAAGTTTTGTTTTTTTTCGAAAACGCATAGTGCACAATTTGGGCATTAATAAATCGAACCCGTTGCGGACAGCGCATGCGTATAAGGTAAACAAATCACGTGATAGCATTCGATAAAGATTAAGACCCGTTTTAGATGTGTTTATTTGGAACTTAATGGCTACAAAATAACAGCTATCGTTAAGAAGTGCATTAAATTGTCATAAGGTTTGTATGCTCTCTGTATGAATTTTAAAGCCCCCATTGCAATCGAGAGTCACTGGTATTAAATGTGATACAATAATCAGCGAAAGAGCGAAACTGGCTGCAGTCTTTATCCAGCCCTTATGTTGTGTTGGGCTGCTCTACACTCAATCTCATTAAAACCAGTCCTACTGCCCCGTTGCACTTTCTATGGGTGACTCTCAAATCCTACATGCAGAGTGGATAACTCCAACGGGGCAGTAGGACTGCTTTTAATGAGATTGCTCTACACTGCACTAATGTGCAGAGTAGAGCAGCGCAAAGCAACAGAAGGTTTGGTTTTAAAAACAAATTTGTTTTACTCTCTAAACAAACAAATTGAATAATATAAAAAAAAAGAAATTCAAAAGTTATTAAGTTATACGAATATTTTGCCGCATTTAAGGAAATTCCTTTATGCTTTGATTGTTAAATAATTGGCACTTTGCGTTTTCTGGTTATTTGATCAAAAACATACAATGATTATAGGATCGCACGTATATCATTGAATACAATCTGAAATCTTTTAGTTGCAGTTTAAATGTGAAATAAGTCACATATGTGTATTTTCAAAGGATTTACCAGTTGTCCTTTGGAAAGTGCATACTTTACTGTAACTACAATTTGGCTTTTGTTGCGCATGGATACAGTGTATTATTATAAGCTGGTAAAATATTAAAGTGAATTTGTGTTAATAAAAAATAAAATGCAAAGACTTGTGCATTAAAAGTATAAAGATCGTGCTGATTGATAGGTTTAAGATTTGGTAAGAGTTGGAAAGGATTAATGTCATAAATTAAAACTGGTATAACTTTCATTCCTGAAGATATTCTTTTCACAGTAAACCACACTAAAACCGTTCTAGTGACTTTCGAGTTACTTAAATTTATTATCGACAGTCTCAACTTGTTTAACATTCTGTCTTTCATCATCTCATTTAATATTATATACAAGCTCAGTGGCCCATTGTAACAACTGTTCACTTAAATAAAAGAAATCATTTTTTTACTTTTTTTAATAATTGGACGATTCAATAAGTCAATTTAAACCTTCGAAACTGAGCACTGTTGTATAACTAGCCTGACCCGGATATTTCCGTGAGCCGCACGGTAAGGGTTAACCCTGTGAGTGGCAAATTGATTAGGCCGAATTTATAACTTTGACTACCCAGTTGAGGTTGTAAAAATACCCTGTTTTTAATTTATCACAGGATAGGTCTAAAACTATGAGAGTTTATAAATATTCGTAAGAACTCTGGGAGTTTGTTCTAAATGTTTGTAAAAACTCCGGTAATTTTTAAATACTTATAAGAACTCCGAGAGCTTCATACACTCGTAAGGACTCTTGAAGTTTTTAAAAACATGTAAGAACTCCAAGAGTTGTTAAATACTCGTAAGAATTCTGGGAATGTTAAATACTTCTATGAACACTGTGAGGTTTTATACATTCGTAAGAACTCAAGGAAGTTTTAAATACTCCCAAGAACTCTGGGTTTTTCAAACAAGTAAAAAGTCTTGGAGTTTTTAAATGTTCGTAAGAGCTCAGGGACTGTTTAGATACTTGTAAGAACTCCGGGAGATTTTATACACTTGTAAGGAAAAAAAGACTGAGCACTGAGAGGTTTTAAATTCTAAGAACCTCGGGAGGTATTAATTACCAAAAAGAACTCTGGGAGTTGTTATACACTCGCAAGACATCCTGGAGTTTTTATGCAAGAACTTTCGGATGTTTTACATATTCCTGAGAACTTTGGGAGTTTTTTTTTTTAAATACTTGATTGAACTGCAGGAATATTTAATTATTCGTAAGAACTCCGGTCATTATTAATTACCCGTATGTGCTCTGGGAGTTTTTAATTCTTCTAAGATGTTCGGCCGTTTATTTTTACAACCGAGCATTTACCAAGCAAATCTGGTTGATTCTGCGCCAGCCCCAACCTTGCCGACACCTGACATATTTTATTGAAAACAAAAACAATGGAAAAAGTTTATATGCATAACGACAACGAAAAAATACAATCCACATTAATCTTGCAATGAGAGAGTAGAGTGGGTGGGTATTTCTAAATTTCTAAATGACTCCCATTTAATTTGTTCGTTAAAACTATGACGAATAGCGCAAGAGTGATGTCATGATATGACGTCATATAAAACTAGCGGAAGTGATGTGATTGTATGTCAACAATGTCACGTGGTATTGCTAGATATTCGCTAAGTGTTTGTAAATACATTTATAGCTGGGTGGTGTACAACGAGAGTGTATACTATAATTGTACGTGCGTCTGTGAATGTGTGTACGTATGCGTGTGCGTGTGCGTGTGCGTGTGCGTGTGCGCGTGCGTGTGTAATCGTATGTGCGTGTGTATCCGTTTGTAAAATGTAAGCATATTTACAATTGCGCGTGCCTGCTGGTTAAAATGTTCACAATATATGCGAAAATATGCTCATCGTTACTATATGCCATATTAATAGTTAATACAACTATGGAAAGTGCAAACAGCTATAAAGGTCGGCAAATGGTATTATCATGTTAATATTAGTAGAGTTTGTTACATACATTTCCTTACATGAATAGTTGTTGCTTTAGGCAAATTACCGGAGAAAATGTATACAAATCATTTAGAGGATTTTTCCAAATACTCAATAGTTGTCGCTTGTCCATAGGAAATCTCATCAAACTAAATGAAAATCCGCTGAATAATTTCTATACATTTATTCTAGTGAATGACGTTCATAGTTTAATGAATTCGTACATTACTGAAACTGTAGCTTTACGAGATTCGATCGTTTAAAAGCATCAATAACCGACTCAGGGTACACTATGTTTTCAGTTATAACGATTGTCCTGGAACCTTGATGTATCACACGCCACCAACACCTGCAGAGAATCGATGTATGGTTATGCTTTAATGTTATGCAGGTATAATTGCGGTAATGGTGTGTAACAATCTACAGGGTCTATAGTTCATTAAGTTGTTAGATTGTTAGAGTACATATGATGCACTCTTCATCATTCACTCTCTCTCGGTCTCCCTCTCTCTCACACACTCCCACTCTGTCTTCTGTCTTCTCTCTCTTTCGCTCTCTCTCTCTCTCTCTCTCTCTCTCTCTCTCTCTCTCTCTCTCTCTCTCTCTCTCTTTCTGTTACACTTAATTTGTTTCACACACTCTGTCACTCTTTTTTTACACTATTTGTATTACTCTTTTCTGCCCCACTCTATCTGTCTCTTTCTCTCTCTCTCTCTTCTCTCTCTCTCTCTCTCTCTCTCTCTCTCTCTCTCTCTCTCTCTCTCTCTCTCTCAATCTCTTATATTGATAGAGAGATATATACATCTCCTCACTCTCTGTTCACCCGCTCTTTGTCCTCATATACTCTCTCTCTCTCACTTTGTAATTTCTCTGTCACTCTCTTTTTTACACGTTTTTCTCTCACTTTTTCTCTTATATTGAGAGAGAGATTTCTGCCTCTGAAAATTCAAAATGTTGGTCCTAAACTAATTTATCACGTTACTATATCTTCGCACAGTTTTTTTAGTGTGAGAATTTGATACGCCACGTTTCATCTGATGATGATAAATATACCCTATCGAAAATACATTTCCCGTCATTAAGACAACTATTAACCTCATTTTGTTCACTTTCGATTTCATAATCAATATACAACGGTGTGTGTTACACGACTGGTTTGAGACAGAATAACGGCAACCTAACCCTTACACCGCTGAAGTCATTTTAGTAGGATCTAAATTGTGACCACATTTCTTTGTCCGAAGTTTATCCCGTGTGTGGTGGCTTGTTTATAAAGGTCCTTCAAGCAAAATACCATAGCATAGGTTTTCAACAGGTTATTGAAATTTGAATTTTGTCATCAAAATTTATATTTTCCACAAGCGTTGAAAGAGTTAATGTATACATTTTTCTTAATATTCAGATACGTTGTATAACGATAACTACATCAAATTAATGAGACAAAAAAACAGTTGCACTTATTGTGCCGGTAGAATTTACGTAAAGTCATTTTCAACTGGTATATGAGGCATTTTATAACTGTCATTTTGTGGTTAGTGTATTCATCACACATATTATTATAAAAGTGAAATTTAAAAAAAATAGGTTAAATTGCACCACTGCGTGTTTCTAAGGTCGTGTAAAGTCAATGATTTACCTTGTACTTTAATATTAACGTCAGTATTATCATTCACTGACAAAGGGCGAGAAATAACCCAGAAAACTCGTGTTGCAATCCCAAATATTTCATGCTATATATACGTTGGCGCCCTCCTCAAGGGTAATATGGATTTCAACGCTCGAGCCGAAGGCTCGAGCGTTGAATCCATATCGCCCTTAAAGGGGGGAGCTAACCTACTTACACCACGTGGGACCCACTGTCACTGTGGTAAGAAACGCCCGATTTATCTATTTGACATCATGGAATCGTCCAATTAGCATACCTCCAAATAGCAACCTCCGACCTTAAAACAACCTACAAGAACAATGGACATAACCAGCCCTAGTGGTTTAAAATAAATGAATGCCCTCAAACTAAGATATCACTTCGCCCTCATATACCGTGTACCAAGTAATAATATCCTACATTAAACTACTTAGGCTGATATCCACTCATGTGTCCACTATCATGTTCCCCATAAACACCCCGCATCCCTCTAATCCGTGATGTGGATGGAGCACCTTGTCCAGCTATCCCCGCTAATCCAGATCAGATTTGTCCAATGTTGACGCGGTCCCCGAGTGATCTGTTGACAGTTCAGAGGAGACAGACCGTTGTCGTGAGAGCATCTGTTCTATCGTCTCTTGACCTCCTGTACAAGTGTCCGTGGTGGTCAAGAGGCCACTCCGTGTACTCTATTCATTACAATGACACAAGCCAATGCTTCAATCAGTGTAAAGCTACACGCATCAGCAACACTAATAGTCGTAAATATAATAAAATAGCAGTCGTAGTAGTTAAAGTAGTAGTAGTTGTAGTAGTTTTAGATCGGTATTCAAAAAGTTAGGGGACTGGTCATTTATTACAGGGGGGAGGGGGTGTCGCAGGAATTCAGGGGAGGGTCACCAAAAAATAGGACACTCTTGCGGGAACGGTCATCGAAAAAAATACACATCTTTGGAGAGGGTCATAAAAAATGCTAATTTTAAGAAAGGGCCATTAAGAATGTGACCAGCATGCAGGACGGGTCAGTTGTTTTAATACAAGACTACACCACAAAAATCCACCCCCCCCCCCTAAATTTATAACTGGTCCTTAAATTGGCTATCAATTTCCAAACAAAAAGTACGCATAACCTTGAAATGTCCTTGTGGAAGTTATTTGTATTGCGTATATCAACTGATTTATGAGTTTTGCAATCCTATCGATCAGTTTTGAAACTATCTAAATGCTGGCATATGATGATCCAAATTACATCGATTTATGTAAATGTAGCCATCAGTTTGGTGAACACTTGTCATTATAAACCTCCAGAAATGAGAATAAAATCGATCCATCTTGAACTTGAAGGAAGCAAGTGCATCATGAATACAGTTACCATAGTGTTTCAATATGTGTACATGTGACAGTACACGTTTTCAGCACTACTACTACTACTACTACTACTACTACTACTACTACTACTACTACTACTACTACTAGTAGTAGTAGTAGTAGTAGTAGTTAATTATATATAATTTTCACACATGTTGACTTTGAAAAAAAAGGATTGACAACGGTACGAGAATGTTTCAGAAACGTGACACCCTACCCTATAAAAAGGTCATCAATGAAACATTCAGTCTGTTATCATTCAACCTTTAAAATACCAAGTAAAAAGTTGTACATACAACAAAGACATTTTGACTTGCACAGATTACTGTTGATGCTCTTACCATGGTCCTCTCACCCCGACACAGGGCCTGGTAGTTTCTGATGCCTTCAGATGGTTGGTCAATCGGGTCAATGAAGGTGTCACTGAGCACAGGTTCAGAGGTACCATTGGTGCCACAGCTTCTGTTATTGTTTCCGTTAAGATCAGTTACCATTTTCCCATAGTACATCTTGTCTAACGCTGCTCTTCTATGGTAGGGTGCTTAAAGAGAAATAACAACTGAAGACAATCTTTCGTTTCAAATTAAATTATAGACAGCTAAAGGGAAAAAAGATTCTTAATAGGCATTTAGAAGTGTAGAGCATAAGTCAAAAGAACTTTATGAAGTCAACTTTTTAGTTTAGCATAGGCACATGCCTATGCCAAACTAAGAAGTTGACATCCATAAAGTTCTATAGAAAGTGAAAAAAAGACATTACTTTTTAACAGTTTTTTGTCGGCTTGTGTTAAACAAGTGAGTTTGATGTTTAAAGCTTTCGGGATTTTCAAATGAAGAGTGGCACTGTCAGGTAATACCTTAAAACTTGTACAAATATAGTTGTACTTTTCAAAACAACTCGTACTTGTAAAATATTTTAACATATTTTTGTAAAAGCTATTTTAAAAGGCCAACTTGTGAAAATACTTTACTACTTGATTTTAAAAAAATCATTTATACGTTTTTCTTTTACTTGAAACACCACAGAATAGGTTATAACTACGAATTGTGGCTGGTATTTTGTACACAGAAATGGATAAATGATGCCAATGGCGTTTTAATGGTGATTATAGAACTTTTTGATATTACTGATATTAATAGATTACAACTTGATATCAATGATATTACTAATTTACCAATCCGATGATATAATCACATTACCTACCTGTTTATATTAATTATATTAATACATTACCAACTAGATGATATCAGTGATATGAATATATTATACCAATACTATCGTTGTATTACCAATGTGGTGATATTAAATATAACAATATATTTATACCCGGTGATGTTTATAATCTTATTACATTACCAAATCTGTTGGTTTTAACGATATTAATATGACACCGTTCGTAAGATAATAATAATAATAATTTAAAAACATTACCCCACAAGTTCTATTTTTACATTACTAACCCGATAAAATCAATTACACATAAATACAGAATCAACCAAATAATATTACTATTATTAATACATTACCAGCTTGATGACATCATGATACTAATACATAATCAACCAAACAATATTACTATTGTTAATACATTACAAGCTTGATGATATTAATTATATTGATATATAATCAACAAAATAATATTACTATTATT
>JAULCD010097895.1:0-11581 GCA_032361085.1 Calliostoma canaliculatum
CTTGACACAACACCTGACTCCTTCTTCTCTGCTGGTAATCAATCACCTTGACACAACACCTGACTCCTTCTTCTCTGCTGGTAATCAATCACCTTGACACAACACCTGACTCCTTCTTCTCTGATCTGCGATGGGGTAAATTGATTTTTTGTTGTTTTTAAATACTTTCACAAACAGTAACACCTTTATTATTATTATCATCAAAAAAAAGATACAAAGAAATGGAAGATGAGCAGGCTATTGCATTAACTGTAAACCTTACTACCATGCTAATAAACTAATTCACATAAAAAAAAGACACATTTTGGGGGAGGGTTATGAAAAAATGCTATTTTTATGGGAAGGTCACTAAAAAATGTGACAAGCATGCGGGGCGGGTCAAATTTTTTATTCATGACTGTCCCACAAAACTCCCACCCCTTCAGCTCCCACCACTTCACCCCCTGTAATAAATGACCGTTTCCTAAAGTTATTAAGAAACACCAAAAAATCGCCAGACTCTTTACCCTATCGCAGATCAAAGAAAAAGGAGTCAGGTGTCGTGTCAAGCTGATTACCAGCAGACTCCAGTCAACGATATAGGACTGACCTGTTTTTGTGTTTAACAAAACTCAACCCATTTTGGGTAATTTCGATTCAACCTGTCTTGTGTATAAAAACTCTACCTATCTTGTGTATCTTAAATTCGACCTATCTTGTGTAACTTAAACTCGAATTGTCGTTGAAAGGTCAGTTGGACACGACCTTCTATGGGTGACTCTCATAGTGTAGAATGTGCAACAGCGCTGTAGGACTGGTTTTAATGAGATTGGCAAGAAACTTATTATCACATCATCAACACATTACTTCGACAGGTTTGCTGTTGTTGACACTAGCGACACAATGCCTGCGGTCAGGCCTAAGGGTGCAACAACTGCAATGATCGTGGTAAGGGCGTGGGAGGGTTTGGAAAGTCGTATTTTTGAAACCCCAAGTCTTAGGGAAAAAAACGAGAAAAAACAACAGATCACTACACAACATCAGGACTGGATGGACGATATCCACCTCCAAGTTCGGAAAGCACAAGGTATGAATTTACAAAAATCAAGCAGTTTAAAAAATCCTTGTATCGTGAAAATTTAATGAAACTGTAAATTAAAGGGGCAATTAAAGTTCATAGATTGTCAAGAAAACTGATTTGATGCAGGGAAAACTGTTGAGACCTGTTAAAAAAGTTATTGCTGTGTTGACGTTTCTTGCGCTAAACAAGATGTTCGTCGCTTTCACCCAGTCTAGTAGATTCAAGTATTCGTTATTCGTAAACTACAAATAAACAATCTGAAGATAGTTTGTTACAAAATTGAAAATAAACAATATTCATTTATATTTTTTAAGTTTCATTACAAATATTGTCATTTTGTGATAATCTGGTCGTTAAAGTATAGTGGTTGTGCGAAATCTGTGAACACTTACGGTTCCATTATATCGCTTTCCTTACAAACACTTTATTCGTTAGAATAGATTTGTAGCAAGTATACTTTCACATAAGTAAGCATTCACAAAATATTCATTCTAAAAATTTTAAAAAGTTAAAGTTGCATAGTTTTTCTTCTTTATTTTTCAGCGCAATAAAAACAGGAAACCAGTTTTAACAAACTCCACACACGATTCATTAGAATAAATTTGTAGCAAGTATACTTTCACATAAGTAAGCATTCAGTAAATATTCATCTTAAAATAAAAAAAGTTAAAGTTGCATAGTTTTTCTTTTTTTCTTTTTCCAGCACAATAAGAACAGGGACCAAGACTTAACAAACTCCACACACAAACAAGTAATGTTATTAGTTTTTATTAGTGTGTCGATGACGTCACATTCTCGTAAATGGCAGCTCCCATTTAGCAAAAAAGCCTTTTTTGTTTTAACTTGTTTCCCCTTTGTACATTTTTTTCATTTATGTTTTGTTGTTTTTGAATGTGTATACTTTAAAAAAATATATAGCTATTCCATTTCGGAATATACCTTTAAACTCGACCGTTTTTGTGTAACTTTGTCCTATCTTGTGTAGTTTTGTCCTATCTTGTGTATTTTCATTCATCTAGTGTATTAAAAAAACTTGACCTATCTTGTGTATTTTCGTCCTATCTTGTGTATTAAACCTATCTTGTGTAACTTAAACTCGACCTATTTTGTGGATTTTCAACATGTTTATAAATGGTTTGGCTCGCCATAGAACGACCTGTCCAAAATGTACATAAACTGGATGCTGCTTTGCATGAGGAGTGGGCTAGAATACCTCAATGTCAAGATCAGTATTCAGGGAATGAGGGAGCGTTTGGCTGATGTCACTCGTGCACAAGGAGGTTACACCAAATATTGACACATTGTATTTTGGGCTTCTTTAGACAATGTTCCAGGATTACACTGATTCAAATTTGATGCAACCATTTCAGTAACCGCTGAGTGACAAAAGTAATTTTACTTTATTTTTGGTGCAAATTACATATATTTCTAGGTGACGCCTAATTAAGTTAAAGGTATACACACACATACATATATATATATTGCAAGATGACCAACCTCACAAACAACACAGGAGCAATCAATAAGATATTGCCCACACTTCGTTAGATTGGTCAAGGTGCTATCCTTCAGGATGACAATGCAAGACCCCATCACGCTCGAATTATCACTGACTATCACAGAAAAAGGCAGATCATCGTTATGCAATGGCCTGCTTTTTCGCCAGATCTGGCGCCCATTGAAATCTTACGAAGAGCTGTTCAAGCTCAACATCCACCTCCTGTTAATCTCTAACAGCTGTTAGGATTTCTTCATCAGGAATGGCAAGCAATTCCACAGGCAACACTGCAGCAGCTTGTCAAATCTATGTGCAGAAGATGTCAGGACTGTATTACTTCCAGGGGTACTTGATATTGAAGGAACTGGATTATCCTGAACTGTAGTGTGTGACTTTTGATTTATAGGATACATGCAGTTTATATTGTTTTGCTCTGGTCCGCTGTATGTCAGCATTTCTTTCGTCAATGAAATGTCACAATTAAATACTCATCTTTCCAATCAGTGTTGTTCCTGTGTCCACGATTTATTTTTTAAGTGATTTCGATAAATTCTTTGGGTGTTCTTTTACTTCTTTTGAGTAGTATATCTTAATGTATATAAAACCCGACTGAGGAAATATACAATTTTTAGATTAAAATCACTGTTTTAATGTCTGTAAACATACATATAAATGGGTATCTCCCTAGACAATAGTCGATTCGCGAGCTTTTAAACTGGAAAGTAGAGAAAGCGATTTTAAACTTGTAAACATCCTGTCGCATGTGCGTGCGCATCACCTGCCATCCTATCACAATTTCTACAGCGAAACTCCGCATTGATAAGCAGGAATTCAACCTTGGGGAGGCAAAATGGGTGGGAGTTATATGTATGTTTACAGCCATTAAAACAGTGATTTTAATCTAAAAATCGTATGTTTTATCTGTAAACATACATACAAATGAGTAGAATCCGACAAAAAACACATAGGACGGTGGGTCCCATAATTTCGTGCAACTTCCTTGCATAAAAATGCGGTCAAACCACGCCCTAATGTGACAAAAAGCCCTCACGTCACTATCAGATCACGAAATGTAAACACAAGTTGACTCAGGGTGAAGGTCACTCACCGATAGTGATAGACACACGACATATTATAAATACACAATTTGAGTCCGCAGCTGTCGAAAATTGTGAATTTAGTCGGTGTGAGAGATTAAAAAACATTGAGCACGATTTGTCAAAAATACCAGCCACAATGCTCTTTTACACTCAGTATAAATTGATACTGCGAAACCAGGTTCGAATCCCAGAATTAAAAACAGACAATACTGAACGCATGCACAACACAGAAAAAACTACGGAAGGCCAGTTCACCAAGTTTTTAATGTACAGATAAGTGCAAACATGAAGTTCAAATAGTCATTATTGACGTACAGATGAGAGTTGCTGTGCAACTACGAGGGGTCCAAACCTCTGGAGCCCCTCGACATCGATAGTAGACATGTCGCGTAAATAATGGGAGGCAAACACGGAAGTCGATTTCCAGAAGCAGCCTTACATTATTGACGTGACCGAGCAATAACTATGTAGAACTAAAGTAGCCGCAATAGCTCGAACTTCATGCAGGTGTGAGGAAGTAGGTGGTGCTAGTCCGCGCGCTTCGTATGCGTTCAGTATGACCGATCTTAACCAGTAAGAGACTGTATTCTTAGAAATTTCTTTCTTAGACGTGGTTAAAATCGGTATGAACAGACGACGAAATTGCCCTCTAGATATATATACGAAGAAAATCCCATCGTAGACAAAGATGTACCTTGCCTTGCTTACACTGGTCGAACGTAATTCTGCCCACATCGATGGCATGGATTTCCGACACACGCGCCGCAGTAGTAAGCGATAGAAGGAAAGTCGTTTTCTGAGTTAGTAAGTCGAATGCAACATCCTCTAGTGGTTCATAAACATCAATAGTAAGGTGTTGCAAGATGACTGACAAATCCCAAGCCGGTAGGCAGAATTTTCGTGTACTTTCAGTACTTTCGTCGACTTATCGCCCTTTGGCAAAGGTACAACGAATCCTATCGCTGCTAAATAAGTTGAAATCGTTGACCCCTTCAAACGCTGAGAGGATCTAAGGTGTAATAAGAACTCCGCCAGCTGCGGTGGCGTTGCAACCGCCGGGTTAAAGCCTTTCTCATGAGCAAAGGTGGCAAAACTGGTCCACTTGTCATCATACAGCTTTTGAGTCGTAACTCTATGAGCCGATGCGACTAAGTCTGCAGCTTTGGCCAAAAAACCTTTTTTCACGAGCGAGGTCTTAAGCAAACCCATGCATGAAGCCGAAAGTTCACTACACCCAGATGCCTGTCGTCGGTGTGTAGATGATGGAGCAGGTCGCTTCGATTTGGTAGCGCGAACGGTGGATGATCGCTGACCTGAAGAAGTTCCGGGAACCACGTCCTGGCCGGCCAGTAAGGCGCGACCAAAAGCAGTATCAACGGTAACAACACTGTCGGAGGAAACGCGTAAGTGTCGAGACCCTCCCACGATATCACTAGTGCGTCATGATCCCAGGCCTAAGGGTCCGGGATCGGCGACACAAATCGTGGGAAACGGTTGTTGTACCGGGTCGCGAAAAGATCTACTTGGGGATATCCAGAAATGAGTTGTCAGCTGGTGAAACACTGTCGGGTGGAGCATCCACTCTGTGGGAGACGGCCAAGATGGTCACGATAGTGCATCGGCTACGACATTCCTGGCCCCCGTAATGTGTCGAGCTCTGATCTCCATGTTGAGCAAGTCGACAAGATCGTAGAGCCTGAACTTCTGGTTCAACAGGATCGCCAAGCGAGTCGTTCCCTGTCTGTTGATACAGCAGACTACTGTCGAGTTGTCTGACTGTATCATCAGCCGTGTCCGCTGAAGGAAGCGTCTCCAAAACTCAACCGTGCGGATCACCGCTTCCAACTCGAGAGTGTTGATGTGAAGACCCCTTTCGTCTGATGACCAAAGCCCAGCTGTCGGGTCGACCTGGAAGTGCGCTCCCCAGCCCTCTAGCGACGCGTTTACGAACAGGTGCTGCGTGAACGTCGGCGCTCATACAAACACCTTTGCAAACGTTCGACAGCTGGAGCCATCATTCCAAGCGACGACGCAACGTTGCCGGAAGTATCACCAGGTAAACAGGATCTTCTAGTTGAGGGTACAGCAGTCGCTGTAATGGACGGAGATGAAGCCGACCTCGCCACGTCAGGTCCTGAGCCGACGTCAACAGACCGAGCACTGCCTGCCAAGTGTGTACTGATACAGGGGCTTGTAGGAATGTCGGAACGCTGTTGACAATCTTGGCCCAGCGATTCTCGGAGACCTTGACCAGGTTGATTTTGGTAAGAAACGAATCCCCACGTACTATAGATCCCAAGTTGGCTCCAGGTCCGACTTCTGGAAATTGATGATCCACCTGAGATACCGCAGTACTCTCAGGACGGATGTCACTTCTCCCTGAAGTGCATCGGCGGACTGATGACACAGTAGACCGTTGTCTAGATAGAAGGCGACCCTCATCGCATGCTGATGGAGATGTTCTACGACCGGTTTCATTATTCGAGTGAAAATGAACGAGGCCATGGAAATCGATCTTGTGGGAGCCGGCATCCTTAGCAAGGAGGTGGGGGGGGGCATAACCCTGACACAGAATGTTCTGGACGAACGGGTCCCTCAATAACGTCCAACGATGCGAAAACAACTAGAGTCTCCCCCCTACCGGGTGTAAGTCCAGTGGTAAAGGCACTGGGGAAGACTCCGACAGTCGATGCTAGGGGAAGGTCCCTCACCTCTTCCTCCAACGACCCTTTCCCCAGCGGCGCTGATGATAAGAGTCCTTCTTAGAGTCAGAGCGAGAGGAAGTCCGAATTCACGGAAGACGTCGAAGCGCGAGGTACAGACTCCTTCTTGTCCTGTTTGAAGGCCAGATTCACTCCTTCATCCTTATAACGTCTGCCAGAAGACGCCACAGCGGTCTTCTTGGCAGCGTTAGCGGCCGAGATGGAGAGAGCATCCCTACTGGTCGATCTCATTAACAGTGTCCCCAAAGAGCGAAGGATGCGACAACGGCTAATGCCATCTGGGAGCTGCTTATCCGCCTTGAAAAAAGACTGTTTATGAAGGTTCGTAACCGTGCCTAATATAAACCAGGTCTGCGCGGCTGCGTCGCTCACCCATCTCCTCCCGTAGTTAAGCGCAGACGCAAGCGTCTGGAAGTCCTTCTCAGACGCGTCTTTGGAGGAGATCACGGACGCACAAGTCTGAAGTAGCGTATCCACCATAGACTGCTCAGTTGTGCATTTAGGTGAGCCTTCAAATGAGTGGTATTTACAGATGCAAATTTGGTATTTGAGCCAAAATCAAATATTGACGCCTGCCTCACCAAAAAAAGGAAACGCAGCGATCTTGTAATATCAGGTCTGAGACAAATTTAGGCTTATGATGCCACTTTCCCGTCAAGGGTTAATTTGGTTTAAACTTTAATATACTTGACAGAATATACAAGAAATACCACAGGAAAGGTTACAAAGTTTTGGTTAGATAGTTTTAAATCCTTTTCAAGTATGTACCCTTTGGGTGCAAATCACAACATTTATCTGTTTCAGTGTCTAAATTTCAAACAAAATAAGCTAATGAAAATCTGTAATTGGTAGTTTGTTTAAATGAGTTTTTGCGCAGGAGCTCTTTTAAACAATTATCACAGAATAGTTATTAATGGGACAAGGTCGTCACAGAATTAAATCCTTCTAAATTCAGCAGTGTAAGGGTTCAAATAGACACACTGTGTACCTTGTTGCAGGTCACACTGGACAGGTTGTACGAGAGACATCAAGGGGTGGGTGTCCAAATCTGGGAACAGCGGGTCCACCTCAAACACAGGATCCAGTGAGTGGACATATCTGGGATACAGACACGGAACATCTCTTGGACTGTAGAACGTCCATCTGATCAATGAAACAGTGGAATCCATGAAAACATACACTGTTGATGAAAGGAAGTGTTGATAATGTACAGTATAAAGTAGGCTAGGTGTATTAAACTTTGACATGTGACAAGAAAATTTCATCAATATTGAAATAAATACTATTTAACTAACATTTTTAGGAGTTGGTGGACCAAAAGTTCTTTATGAAAGCCATCCAAAGTTTATTTGGCTGTTTTGCTTGACAAAGGTATACCATGCACATACCTTTTCTTGCCCTGGAACAGAGCCATCCAGAAATGTGATGCGAAAGCGTCTATGTGCAGTTGACTGCGGAGTGTGATAGGAGCAACAAATAGACTGGGCCAGCTGTCTTGGTAGAGACTGGCCGGACTTGTGCGCTGCAGAAGGTCACCTGAAGGGGAAGCGACAAGTACTATTTATCTACTTCATGGCAGGTAAATTGTGAGAGAGGATTATAGCCAAGGGCAGGATAAATTTCTTGAGTTTATCGTGTTGTTGTTGGTCCCAGCGAGACCTACATACGCTTAATATAGGTTCTTATGTCAGGTTTGCTATCGGTACAAGAAACTTTAGCAGATGAAATGTTTAAAGTTTATGGCTGATATAACTGCTGTATCGGCTTTGCTGTTGCCCCTGATGCCCATGTGGCTTGGCGACCAGCAAAGGACGATGTCGTATTGGGCAAGATAAAGTGATTCATGAGTCGTTAAAATATCCCTCACAATGGGATGATCTGCTTTACAGTTTTTGATTGCCTGAAGGCATGACAGAGAATCAATCTCATTAAAACCAGTCCCACAGCCCTGTTGCACTTTCTCTACTCATGTAGGATCTGAGAGTCACCCATAGAAGGTTGTGTCCAAATGACCCCTGAAGCGAAAAATCAGCGAGTCCCTTACACGATCGTGAAAGCAGCGGCGCCTGGCTTATGCTTTTGAATTCTTATAGCCAACACCGAAATACCAAAAGAAGCTTTAATCCGATTGGTTAAAATTGAATTGTCGTTGAAAGGTCAGTTGCATTGGAAACGACCTTCTAAGGGTGATTCTCAGATCCTACATGTAGAGTGAAGAAAGCGCAACGGGGCAGTAGGACTGGTTTTAATGAGATTGGACAGAGAATCGGAGAAAATAATATACTTAGTGTGTTAAGATATGAATATGTTGAAGAGAAAGAAGAATGGCCTTAGCATCTGCAGTAAAAATGAAGTTGCTATCATGCAGCAGAAAAGCTCTATTTTTGGATGGGGTGACAGTTGCAGTTGCCACTGTGTTAGGAAATCCTTCAAACTGTCGGTATATACAGCTCTGTGACCAGAAAACTGGTCACAAAGTTGATTCAACTCCTGTTAAAAGATGAGATCATTTTTGTGTCTGCTTTCGTATGTTTAGTTTACTGTAGATTAACGTTAGGCTTAACCAATTCCCACGGCATAGTGGTAAGCAAACTGTGTTTTGCAATAGCAGGAAGGTCGATATTCGCATCTTGAATATGTTCATAAATACGGATGCCGAGTCGAAGGATTGCATAGGTTTAGATGAATACAACTGTGTATATTGAGCATCAAATACACAGTTGTAGGCCGGATTAGGAGAGATATTTAATTTTTTAAAAATTTAGAAATTATACAGTTAAAATTATGTAAATTATATTTTGTTAAAAATATTGACTTCTAATTCTAAAATTATTGTGCCACTAACGTGGCTAAAAAGGTAACTTAGACATTATAATTTATTAAAAAGATCCCTGATTTGGCCAGTTTCCACACACTTCTTTCACAATTCCCCTGAATCCCTGTAGAATTATAAATATATGTTAAGATTTAATATCATGCAATTGAAAATTACTGGCCTCCCTGTAGTGATTCAAGTGTTGGTTTGGATTCCAGTGTGTGCAGGGTTTGATCCTCAGCCGTGTTGGATCAAAATGTTATAAATGTTGCACTCTTATGATAGGGTATTGTAAGGACCGGTCAACTTGGAGTCAGTGTACTGTATCTGAGTGAGGTGTTTGTATTTTGGTGAGTTAGCACTAACCAATTGGCGGAAATCCAATCCAGTATAAGCAGACATACACACATGCACATTGTCGCACGCTGACGGCAGCATTGTTTCATCTGGGAATAGATTTTAGATCCTGGAATTGGTATTCCCAGGTGGGGCACCTGGGGCAAATTCGCAAAAGTATGGTATTTTCAGCAGCACGTAACAGGTATTGCCAGCAAAATTATCCATTACCTTAAATGACCTTAAATCGATAGAAAAATGGTTAAACTTCCTGGTGATGGCAAATTTGGAGAATTCCGTGCACTTTTCACTGGGTTTTTTTTCACTTTTAAGATGGCTTTTCCAGATATAACCGGATTTGTAATTATTTCAATTACATGCGACTGTTTTCAGTCTTTTATTTACAACTTGTGTTTTTTTATTTAAAATTTTACATTACTTTTGTATTTAAAAATGAAACTTATTATTCAAAGCACCATGTGGCGGCACATCACCCAGAAAAATCTGGGTCATCAATGCATTTTTAGTGCTTTTTACATAGTTGTTCTAAAACTATTTTAAAAACTTTTCATTCAAACACAAAACAATTACAAGTTTTACCTGAAAAACACAATTTGGAATGAAAGACTGAAAACAGTCGCATATAAATGATAAAAAAATCATGCTACCTTAAAGCACCATGTGGCGGCGCATTGCCCAGCATAATCAAGACCATTGTATGCACTTTTAGTGCTTTTTACATAGTTGTTCTAAAATTATTTCTGAAAACTTTTCCTTTTAACCAAAACAATTACAAGTTTTACATGAAAAACACAATTTGGAATTAAAGACTGAAAACAGTCACATATAATTGATTACAAAAAGAAAAAAATTATTAAACAGTCATTTGCCGATGCAAGTTTAGTTTGATGCAAACTTTTTACACATTTTCACACAATTAATTTACATTTAACTCAGATTAAAAATCAATATAGTTTTTAGCTTTGCAACATTCTTAGCATCGGGCAACGCTGGGCGGCGCCGCATGGCCAGGCCATCAAGCAGTGTGGGCAGCCTCATATAACAGTTGGCAGCATCCGACGGGAGCAGGGCAGTCTCAACGAGGTGGGGAGCGCCAGCCATGGTAATCAAACAGTACGGGAAGCCTTGTATACCAGTCGTCAGCGTGCAGTGGATGCAGGGCAGTCTAGATGAGATGCATTTTTTTGCCGACACCGACGCTGACGCCAAAGCTAACGGCTAAGTTCAAGAATAGTTTAAGAAGTCCATGTCACCGACCAAGAAGAAGTTTAATAAGTCCAAGAAGACGTTTAAGAAGTCCAAGAAGTCGAAAAACAAGATTAAGAAGTCGGCGATCAAGAAGAAGTCCAAAGTTATCGTTAGAGTTAGGCTCCAGGCGGGCTGGCTATTCAACATTTTCTTCATACCTCTGTTTAATGTAATCTTTTTCAAATTCTTGCACGGTGTGGTACAGCTTCAAGCATGGGTCTACAGTGTCACATTCGTAAGAAGATTCGTGCCGAAAACGTTTCCTATTCCCTGTTGGTCTATTTGCAAATGCCATAGTACAGTAGATCAGGGAAAAGTCGTTCAAAATTTGAAAAAAGATCGAAAGTTTGAACACTGGTAGATTTTTTATACTCTTTCATATAAAAGCGGGACAAACGTGATCTTGATTTCCAAAATGGCCACCATCGAAACACAAACTTGCCAATATCTCAGCACACAGGACACTTAAAGTCTTAATTTAAGTTGCTATTTCTATGTTTTCATACCTAAGGAATGTAATAGAATTTACTAAAATACTCTATTATTAATTCTTCTATGTCAAACTTTAACATGACCTTAATCTGGGAATAACGTATAAGAAAAATCTCTTGTTAGCTTCTCATCTATTAAAAAAATATGGCCTAAAAATGAGAACCATATATCATATGATAGGACACAAGAAATTTCAGTCTTGCAGAGTCTGGCAAAAATGGTTGTGTTTGCCCATCTACATTAAAGGGTGATGTGTTCACTGTTGGGTCTGTAAATAATATTGACCAC
>JAULCD010098006.1:0-11580 GCA_032361085.1 Calliostoma canaliculatum
AAGTTATGACGTCTTTGTGAAACGGGGCCCAGCACTAACTTGATTTTTAAATATTCAAAACCTGTTGTCAATTCGTCTTTCATGTAATTCCTAAAGCGTCATATAAACACACAATATAAGGTATAATTTCAATTGGAAAAAAATCCAGAGTAACTTACATACAAACTTTAAAATTCTCTACCTGTAGCACCAACACTCATACTACCTATCACTCCTATTTGCATACTGAGCAAGTTCATAGCCAGCGTCTCCTGTGTGGATTCGCCATCGTAAAGAGTTCATCACAAAAACACTGTATTCGTCACTGTAGATAAACCTACTGCGTGTAACGTGTTCAGTTTTAAATAAATCTAGAGGGAATTAAATCTATATGAACTTACATCTAAATTGAAAACACAGTAAGTTTATCTCCTAATGAAATTAAGATAGCAGACATGGAAACATTTACATTTAGTACATTAACCCTTACCGTGCGGCATAATTTGGAAAAGTTATCCTGAGTTGCGTGTCCCTGAAAGTTTAAGGGTTTTACCTATCCCAATCAGTGTCTCACTCAACATCGCCGCCTGTTTTTCCATTCGGCTCACGAAAATATCCGGGTCAGGCTAACAGCCTGACCCGGATATTTCCGGGAGCCGCACGGTAAGGGTTAAACAAACATGATAGAGCAATGATTTCAGATTTCGTTTTGTTTTCAATACTGTGTTGTTCGACACTAGCGAACTAATCCTTTGGTAAATTTAAAAAAAAAGAAAAACACATACAAAAAACCCTATTATCTGTCACAAAACAATTTTCTCTTAATTTGAAAAAATATCCAATTATGTGAAGTTTTTTTTTCGTTTTTCTATTTTGATGATTTATAGCCGTGATTTTATCAACCACACATAAAAAACAAATACAGTGTTTTTATGATGGAGGTTTTTATGAGATAGTTACTCAAATTTCACCAGTTGAAAAAAAATTCACATTAAAAAATTAAAAGAGCGTTGTCGATTGTTATGAGTTACATTTTCAGTATGGTAATGAACAAAAACTCAATTAAGAAACAACGAACATATTGAGTTTCATTACGGAGGACTCTTTGAAATATGAGCATAACACAGAAAATAACCAGGGCCACGTGAATAGAGTATCATAAACTTAAAAGTGTTTAGTCACAAATTGGTATCACTTTAACATGCTCTTCTAAGCCTAAAAACTTAAAAGCTTTAACCGCATAAGCTGGGTGCCTTTTCACAAAGCTTTCATAAAATGACGACATCGTAAACCATTTCACCTAGCTAATGGTTTTGGTTTACAAATGCAAAAAGTCATTCTAAACTGCGTACTTTCCAAAGAAAGCCTTGTTTGTTTGAAAAACGCGCAGTTTGCTACGAATTTTGGCATTTGTCAACCTAAATCAGGAATATGTTTACAGGAATATGGTTACAGGAATATGGTTACAGGAATATGGTTACAGGAATATGGTTACAGTAATATGGTTACAGGAATATGGTTACAGGAATATGGTTACAGGAATACGGTTACAGGAATATGGTTACAGGAATATGGTTACGTAAATTTATAAGTTAAGACGGCACTGTGAAACTTCCCTCTGGTGTGTTTGTTTCTAAATGTCCTTTTTTAAAATTATAAAACTGGTGATTTTAACAAGTGATAAACACATAGACTTCATCGTATGACAATTTTAAAATTTAAACATAACAGCGATGAAACTGAATCAGTTAAGGTCACGGTGTAATTTATAATGTATACATTTATTTGGGTTTTGTTTAACAAAGTTGAAGTAACGTTATGACATCATATACCGTACCATATCAGTGAACCAATAGGTACAGCTTACAAATACCAACATGTTTGCAAACAGTTTACTTTTAAAATAAAATAAAGTTGTCATCTTCGACAAATCAATGTTTAAAATGACTTTGGCATTTGAAACAAACTCATTAAACTAACACTAGAACAAATGTATGGAAATTATTTGGCGGATTTCTATTAGTTTGATGAGATTTCCCCACATCCTTTGGAATTCTCATCAAACCAATGGAAATCCGCTGAATAATTTCAATACATTTTTTCCAGTGTAAGCCATTGTGAATACGACTCAAGCGTTTGGTAAAACCCGGGGCTGAAGTATTAACTAGTGGTGACAGAGTCAGTAATGCAGACAATAAAATGTTGGTGCTTTTCTCTTCACTCAGATAAGATAATCACAGTTGATATAGTTGTCCTAGTTCTAACACTCAACACGGCAGACATGTTGGTGTAAATTCACATCCAGTGTCTGAGGTCTCATCAGCCGCAAATAAATAGACTAATCAAGGAAGATTCATAACATAAAGATTAAAGATCACTGCAGCTTTTCACTGGTTTCAGCTTTAAACTATGGTTTACAAATGCCAACATCGTTGTAAACTGTATCCTTTCCAAAGAAAAACAAGTTTTTCTTTGGAAAGGGCACAGTGTACAACGATGTTTGCATTTGTAAACCAGACCTAAAGGTTCCAGGGATGATATCATGAACCTTATAAATACTCAATGCACTATGACTTACTGAACACAGTCAAATTTCAATGTCTGAGATAAAAGCAAACCTGCCTCAATATTAATATACTCAAGATCAACTTAAAGAAGAAATTTAATTTACGTTATTGAAATTACTTCCACAAGAGCTTCCAAGATTATTTAATACCAAGTTTGAAAACAAATTGTAGCTTTTCATCTGGATGTCTCGCCACAAGGGCAATTAATTATATTTTCCAGACATTTAGTTTTGTTAAGTATCTGAGTACGCTTTTTAGTTACATAATTTGGTTTCATGTGAACATGTTTTGGTACTTTTGCTTTCAACTCATTTGTCTTTTCATCGCTCTTTAATCACCTTAAATATTAAACGAGTATTATAGAAGATATATTTTCCCAATTATGAAAATGGTTAAGACATAGACAGTTTTGACAGTCGTTTCTTGAACAACATACAATCAGATACTCATGTAATATTCTTTGGACAGCCTTGAGCCTTTGAGTGCCAGACTGACTTTAGTCATATTTAATGTTAGACTACCTCGTGCTGTTTAAAACATATCCTGTGATCATTTGTTTGAAACATGATACACAGCACAGCATAGTCCTTTTTATGTCCATTACACAACAGGTTGCAAACCTATTATTTGCCGTACTTTGACAAAACGATCCACTTATTTGAAGATGCAAATATACAGCCACAAATCCAAAACTTTCTGAATCATCCTCATTACATATGCTTATTTGGTTGGTACATAGAGATTATGTTGTAGCAACCAATTGTTACTATTTTCGAGCAATTGCAAGCAATAACTAAAAAGCATAGTCTTCGATTGATTTTTTTTTATAGTTGATGATTGTGTAAACTTTTCTGCTCTGTGTTGTTAAAATTTGAAATTTAAATATATGGTCAATCTGTTCTTATTTAGGTATTTTCAGATAAACCTTGTGACATTGCCCAAGAGATCATTCGTAAATCTTTGAATAATAATGTTTCAAGGCTAAATAAGTCTTTGTTTATTTATTAGGCCATGTACCATTAAAACCATGGAAGATGCTGAACAAATGTCTATTAATAACAGTTCCACAAATCTTTCATAAAGCTAAGACGTCTTAACCTTTACGATTGCTTTGTGGAACATGGTCCAGACTTTAATACGACTTTTACATACAACCTACTGACTTACTCTGCTATTAGATCTATACAAACATGTGACTGTTGTCCATATTCCAACTTATTCACCCGGTTAAGATGAAATTATAAAAAAACAAGCAAGGACAATATGTGTTTACTCTCTTGGTTCAATTGTAATACAATATGAACAACACACTGCTGAATATTTTATTATTAGGTGGTGATGGCCACCATATTGGATTACAGACGTGGAGGTTTTAGCTTCATCTATCTTTGTTGTATCAATCTCATTAAAACCTGTCCAACTGCCCCGTTGCGCTTTCTCCCCTCTTCATGTAGGATCTGAGAGTCACTCATAGAAGGTTGTGTCCAACTGACCCCTGAAGCTACCAATCAGCGAGCCGCTTACACGATCATGTAAGCAACGGGGCCTGGCTTACGCTTTTGAATTCTTATAGCCAACACTGAAATACCGAAGAAGCTTTAATCCGATTGGTTAAAATTGAATTGTCGTTGAAAGGTCAGTTGGACACGACCTTCTATGGATAACTCTCAGATCCTACATGAAGAGTAGAGAAAGTGCAACAGGGCAGTAGGACTGGTTTTAATGAGACTGTGGTTGTATTAGTGTTGTATTGGAAAACATTTTTTGTTTTAAAACACACAAACTGAACTTACACTGTCATTATTTCTGGTTTGGTTTTATGTCACCTTTATTTAAAGCTTTTTATGTCGTAGTTATGAAAGTCCTATGTGAATTTAAAAATTCGTCTCTAAAATTACCATGTAAACCTTAAATATCAAATTGTTTAAACGGCACAATGCATTTCAGTTAGTTTGGAATAAAAACCTAAAGTTTATGGAATGAAATCCAAATATAATCACATGTTGCTTTTAGCGATTTGTGCCATCTTTACATACAATGATTGAAGCTTTGTATAAATAGCGTTCTAAACTGAACATAATCACGTACCTAATTTAGTATAGTCTTTATGCTTGACATTATTTTCCCTTTTAATTAAATTCATAAAAGCAATACCATGTGATTTTAGGAAATATCTAATCTATAGATTGATCAAAGATAAAAGGCAATTACATTCTCTTCTACTTTATGAGCAATTCGTGTAAAACAGTCTTTCAAATAATAATTGGAATGCGTGGTGTATTTTCTCGTTTCATCTCTTACAAACCAACGCAGATACCAAAAATCTCTTTTCATGTAATAACAATTTATTATGAGATACCTTAAAATAAACTAAGACATAATGAACAAATCTAATCTAATTATTATTAAAAATCTGAATCGATAAATCATATTTACGAAATACTCAGTATAATTCATATACATGTAATGCTACAAGTACAACACATGCTATATTTGGGATTAATACATCTGAAAAAGGGAACATTCTATCACTTTACGTGGTTGAGTCCCGCACGGGACTCAACCACGTAAAGTGATAGAATGTTAACTTTTTCAGATAGTGTAATCTCAAATGTAACATATGTTCCGTTTGTCACTGTCTAAGTGGCATAACATTTATGCCACAATTCCTTTGGTTTTACACTGACATAATAAAATTGTTTTAATGGAAGCCATCGATTTATGAAAGCAAATCTATAAAAGCTAAATGCATTTACAGTGCATGGTTGTTATGTAGAATGTAACACGTGCGTCACCAGGCTTGATTGTCGAATAGAACATTTGTGCGTTTCGCGGAGAAGCAAACTAGTGTTCTTAAAAAGAAAGGAGGTTTGAATAGATAAATTATAACAGTACTCTGTAGTTTGTTAAAATAATATTTGGATTAGTGTACTTTGTTTTTTCATTTACATCTCAATATACCTCTCCCAAAAGATTCAATATATCACTTAAATTAATGTAAAAAACCTAAACGGTCAGTCTTTCTAATTAAATAATGTAACCCCCAAAAGTATAGTGAAGCTAAACGTTTTCATAAGAAATATTGACATTTTGAGCGTATGAATTAATAATTTTGCACCAAACCCACCAATTATATAGTGTTTTTATTGATCACAAAAACATTTTCTGGTCTAAAACTGCAGAGAATCAATGAACACGACCAGTGGATAAACCGATTAAATTTATCCGACATTTCATGACACCACGCATGCAAACGTAACGCATGCCAACGTTTTTAACAATATATAGAAAAATATAGCAAATGTTTTAATTTTTTCTTAATTCTCATTGTTGTGACCAAGTTGAAATGTGAGGGATGATCAAAGAGCATTTCTTTCACAATGACAAAATGTTTGACATCAATGCGCTTAAATATAAACTACTGTCAACACATCTTTATAATCCCACACAAAGTAAATTTACTGTACACATAGCATGCTTTAAATAACCCTATCGCTACTTTTGTTGGTGAATTGAATATTTATATGTTTGCATACCATCGCCATTGTCAAGACACATTTAATCTAATCTTTCTGAAAACGTAAAAGTGTCAGACTACAGTTTTGGTATGGATTCCAGTATAAAAGTGTTGACATGTATACGGTTAGGACACATTTTCTATGGAATGAGGATATAATAAGATTTTTGTTTTGCAAAAGTAGCATTCTGTTAATATGATTTCACACATGTGTTTGATTTAATGTGTAAAAACCAAAATGTTAATGGCCAACTCATTCAACTTCTTTAAACTATATAATTCAGGACTTGCGGATGTAATTTTTTTTTGAACGTGTGTTTACAACGTTTTGGGTCATATGCTAACTCCGTTTTCACCTGGGCCCCGTTTCTCAAAACGATCTTAGGCTAAGTTGATCGAAAGTGCTAAAATATAACATTGGCTTACGACTGTCGTAGCGTAGAGATCGCTTTGGAACCCGTGCCATTCGGCACCGGTTCCAAATCGATTTCTGTGCTAGACATTCGTAAGCCTATGATAAGAAACAACTCCCCAGGACATTGTTTTAAATATCAAATACGATCATCTTAGCACTAAGATCATTTGAGGAACAGGGCTTGGGTGCTTTTAAACTGCTGTAACACTTCGACCTTCTAAACCGTGTCACTTGACTGATGGGTTTGGTACAAATGTCCACATTCTTGTAAACTGTGCATTTTCCCCAAACACGTTTTTCTTTAGAAATTGCTCAGTTTACAACGAGTTGGCATTTACACACCACACCCATGAACCCAGTGTACACATACTGTACAAAAGGCTGTTATGATTTTACGAAGGCCAGACTTTGCTACCCTGGGGCAACAGCAAGACATCTGTTTGTCCGAGTCTACCGCTTCATTTGTCTGGTCACAAGTAATGTGATCTGTGGCCTTTAACTTGGATTTCTGATGACATTTAAACATGGTCTCTCAGTTAATAATGGTGGTTGTAGGTTTTGACACCAGCAAAGAAGACCAATATTTCACTGTCTGATTTCAAATAAATATCAGACTGACGTGCACAGTAAATTTCCATCAACAGAAGCCATACATACATGTACATAGAATTACAGTCTTGTGTTCTAATCATACTTCTTTTGTCATATTGGTTCTGATTCTAGGTCAAAATGACATCATGTTTGAAGTTAGGCAAATAAGTATATGACAGAATCCAGCTTTTCGTCATATTCAGTACTGACAACTTCTAAAATGCCTCTCAAACAATGTACACACAAGCAGAAATGGGTCTGTGGGATACTTGTTTGAATGATATTTGTGTGTGCCAACAAAATACATATGTATTTCGATGACATATGCATTTTGACGTTTTCCCCAATTGGGGTCTGTTTTGCCCAGAGGTTTTGTTTTCTCCAAAATTTAATTATCCTGCAGGTGACCGATGCTTGAGAAATAACAATAATCTTGCTATTATCTATTTGACGTTTATTCACTGTAGGTTTTAAGTATAGAGATGTATGTGTACTGATTGCATTTGTGCTGTACTATGGTTATTTTCTTCAATCTGTCTCTTGGCGAAGAGGAATAAACAAAATTTTGAACGTTTTGTTTATCATAATTACCATATTTTGAAGATCTGAAACGACATAACGGAACGGCTGCTTGTCAAGAGAAAATGGTTTTGTTAACATATTTAAAATCAAATTTAAATCTTAGTTGAAGATCTTTTTCAGTTAACTACTAATTCTAAAATTTAATTAAGTGTAAATGTTATGTGTTTTGTATGTATGTCCTAATGCGTTTTAGAAACGCCTCGTTAACTGAGCAAATGAGTTTAAGAATTAACAAATCTTTTGATTTTCACTTCTGTAAAACAGAAACAAAAAACTGTCAAAATACAGTTCGTGATAAATATGTTGTAAACTATACCAAAACTTGTGTATGACGCCTTTAATGCAAATTTATAGATAATGAAATACACTAGGTCAATTTAACGTGAAGAGTTATGGCTTTTTAATCACTGTCAATAAAAACAACAACTTCTTTTGCATATTTTAACCAAGCAGTAACATGTAAGATTCTTGATGTGAACTTTTTGATAGCTAGCGTCTATAATTTATGGAAAACTATGTATAATCACGTTTGTAGGATATGACACAATTGCCCTAATTCCTAATTGAATGTTTTTAAAATCCAGTGTTGATTGATAACACTGCCACATTCATACGCTCGGTTTGTTGATATTTTTCATAAATAGCGTGAGCTTTTGTCAAGAATTTTTTAACTCTGGTTAAAGGATTTAATTATTAGGCAGGTCCATTAGAGCATGAACATAATTACCAATGTCCTGTGTGATCCATACAGCTTGCACATCGGTTTTTAGATACATGTCTATTGAACCAAAACACTACACAGTGAATTCCTTAGTGAAGATTATTAAAAAACATATATAAATATATTTTAAAAATACGATTTCAATGTGTTTACATCGTTCTGTAATTGAACATTATCTGCATGTAATTGATGACAGAAATGTCTGGGTATTTAAAAATTCCAAAGTGACTGTTTCGGGTATTTATTATATTCTGTTAACAATGGCAGTGTTTATGAATGAATTTGAAGCATAAAATGAAAAACTTTCCAAATAAATATACACTATACCACTTATTGTTATAAAAGATGAACAAATTAAGATGATTACATGTCAATATATTTAAAAAATGCTGTTAACGTCATTAACCCTTACCGTGCGGCATAGTAGTTATCCCTAGTGGCGTGCCCAGGAATGTTTAAGGATATTGCCTATCCCAATTAGTGCCTTACTGAACAATGCCGCCTGTTTTTACCATGCGGCTCCCGGAAATATCCGGGCCAGGCTGTTAGCCTGGCCCGGATATTTCCGGGATCCGCCCGGTCAGGGTGAAGGGGTGAGCTTACCACTAACGAACTCGGGTACAATGTACTCACTCGTTAATGAGTGATTTAAAGGATTTGGTGTACATATCAACTTCTTCCCTGGGTTGTTCACAGAAACAGTCGAGTTCTGACATCAGTGAGGTTAACAACAATAAAGCTCCGATTGACTGTTAAATGTTTAATTACCAATGTGAATAATTGTAATACATTATCTGAATATGCTGATTTACTATCTATAAATTTGGAGAAAACAGTGAATTAACTCTTTGAGGGAAGACATAATTGATGATGTTTGTGGTTAAATATTTTTGTACGTATGTTTACAACGTTTCTAGACATATGCTTGCTCCTTCATTAAGTAATGGAGCAAGCATATGCCCCAAAACGATGTAAACAAACATACAAGGAAGTTGATATAAAAAAACCTGGGAGATAGGAAGTGAGCTATATTCAATGAAATTGCCCACACCTGTGCTGAACTGACTTATAATCTTAATGATACAACATAACTACTGTTAAAAAGTAAAACTGGGACAGCTTTCAGAAATACTTTGTAAGGTTAAGTGCTTGAAGCACACACAATAAACCTTGTATTTGGTTTACAAATAGAAAACATTGCAAACTGTGCACTTTGAGAAAAGAACATGAAACCCTTGAAACTTGTTACAACAATTGCACACATTCATTGGCCCTGTGACATGCTTTATGAGGTAATTCTATAACGACTTTGTGTTGTTCAGACAACTGACGTTCACTTTGCAATAACTGGAGATTTACAACTGAACCCGTATGTACAGATCCCGTATCTGTATTGATCGTACCGCTTTTGTAATCACAGCCTGATTAAATGTTCGATAAGATTTTATATAATGAAAAGCTATGCTGTTTCTTTTTATTCATTGTACGTGAAGGGATGTAACAGTGAGAGTGAAATAAAGCACCCATGACCCCAAGTGCAATTACTCATTACGATGCATTGTCAAGACGTTCTAGTTTCCGTTAAAGGTTTTGTAGAGATATTCTTTATTGGAACTAAGCAGTCTTTAGGGTAAAGTTTGCAAACTTTTTCGGAAATAAGTACACCTTGCTTCTGGATATCGTTTCACAAAACCGTCGTAAAGTTATGACATTATAAACCCTTTCACTAGGCTAATGAGTTTGGTTTACACATGCCCAAAATCGTTTGTAAACTGTGCACTTTCCAAAGAAAAACAAGTTTTTAGTGCACAGTTTACAACAATGTTTGAGTATTTGAAAGCCAACCCATCACCCTGTGGTTTACGACGGCTTTGTGAAAATGTATCATGTGATACTTATTTCAGACGTTATATTGTCAACTCTTAAAGGGCTTGGACAACCTGTTAGGATTTAGTATGCTGGTTAATCAATATCATTGTTTCATATTCTACATGTGGTTGTTCTGAATCTATAATGTGGAATTTGTTTAAAAGATCTTTCGCAAAGGACGAGTTAGGGTTATAATTACTTTTACATGTTACACAATTTAAGAGAGTGGAATATGCTATTATATTCAATGTTTTAAATTAAACTAAATCACACATTTACACAGCTGTCTCTGTTTTTTGCATTCCCATCCTTTAAAATACGGAGAATTTATATGTGGTAATTTCTCTCATTTTACATAACCCAATTTGCACATTCTCATACACAATATACGAAAAATATGTTGAGTTTACTGTAATGCGGAGTCAGACTTGATATCAGACCCCCGTTTCACAAAGCTATGATAAGATTATGACGTCTTACATGTAGTTTTCTTATTAGCTCTCTCGTATCATGAATACTTATATGGAAGTAAAGACATTTTAGCTTATGAGAGCTTTGTGGAACAAGTTCTTGCTCTTTGCTCGGCTTCTATTGCTTGTTTGATTTAATGAAAAAATATTGACTTAAAGCGATCTCAGCTTTTGATCGCTTCGTGGAATAGGCCCTTAAGACTGGTTGTTAAGAGTTGATGATAAATAAAATAGCGTGCAACTAAAAAGTATTAATTCGGAATGTGTCAAGGTTTTCTATTTGAATGTTCTATTATATGCAATGTGTACAACAAAAACAGTGATCATGGCCCCGTTCCTCAAAGCTATTTTACGCTAAGTTGATAGTAAGTGTAAAATGTAACATTGGCTTACGACTGTCGTAGCGCAGATTGCTTTGGAACCGGGGCCATTTGGCACCGGTTCCAAATAGATTTCTGCTCTACGACACTCGTAAGCCTATAATAAGAAACGGCTCAACAGGACATGGTTTACAAAATCACATACATTCAACTTAGCCTAAGATCGCTTTGAGGAACTGGGCCCATATTTATTTATAAGGAATACTTCTTAATGATTATCATTTCGTTCATTAGTAGTTCTTTTTTATGTAAAATACATGTAGTTTATTTGTGTTGATTTCTTCACTTAACATTCCTAAAAGTGTTTATTACACTTTTAGAACAATGAATATAGTATTTTTATTGTTCCTCTTAAAAACCAAGATATTGTTAAATGAAAATGAATACATTTAAACACTATTATAGCTGCCATTATAGTTTTACCTCCTATAAAAAACAAACCTTTGTATACTTCATGATGTGTGGAGGTTAACCCTTATCGTTCGGTTC
>JAULCD010098117.1:0-11578 GCA_032361085.1 Calliostoma canaliculatum
GTATCGCGGTACATCGGGATTTCGGTGTATCGTTTCACCCTTACTAAAAACGTCGTGACCTTACGATTAAGACGTGAACTATGCTTTCAAGTCAAAAGTATTATTTGATTATATCTTATAATGAATGAATTATTCAATGTGTTAAACCGAATAATAAGGTATTGAATACACAGAGCAACACTTACAAGGAAATAAATATCTACTTCAAAATTGATTAAAAAAATAAATGTTTATGATGTTGATATTGCTGTTACAGTTTTACCATAGAATGTTAAAAACAAAAAAAAGCGAAAATCCTTAACGCGTATGGTGTGTATACATTGATACATTATAAAATAGCAAACACACTTAATAGTGTGTAATATTATAAAACATACATATTAACATTACATTGATGTGGAAACGTGGAAACATTGGGACATAGTTAGACGAATAGTGTTATGAAAAGAAGAAAATATAATCGTCAGATACGGCAATGATATACGGGGACATTATCCAGAAACTTCACAGTTAACATGTTGTGTACTACGTCTATGATGGCTCCAATACATGGTGCTTAGTGATTACTGCCACGATGAACCTTACTGAAGCTTATTTTAAACTAATAATAAACAAAACTATTTTTCTCCAGACTGTGCTAAATGAGAAAACTCTTCAAACGCTCTGCAAACAACAGGAGATGAATTATTATAAAATTGTCCACGGCTGGAAACTTGATTTGTGCCCTCACGACGCCCGCAGACAAGGAGAGCAATCACGAGGTTATAGAGTCTGATAAATCATCCGAATGTACACATCATATGGCAGTTCATACTTGTGATACTATATGGAGAGCTGTAATTACAATACACTACCTTGTTTGTCTGCTTGGTACATTGATGGAAGAGTGCAAGGTGCAAGAAATTGGTGATACTTGATATATTGATATCAAGCACAAGCAAAACAGGTTTAAACATTATTCAGCGGAACTTGGTTGACGAGACAAATGGAAATATTTGTTTTTTTATGCATTGCTTCTGGTGAGAAATTGTAAAAAATGTTGTTTTTTTATTTTCCGACCCATTGAAACAGTTGTTAACAGTGTTGTCAATCATTACAATGTAACTTTGTAACAAAATGCATGACCCACTGAAAATGGATACATCGACTAATAATTCCTGCTGAAATTACAAAGTTTTAGAAAACACTGACAGAAAATATTCAGCGGATCTTCATGAAAATCATATCAAACAAATTGAAATCCGCTGAATAATTTATATGCATTGGTTCCAGTGTTGATTATTGATAAACTACGTACAGTATTGTAATTATCCTATGCATATCAACGCAAAATAAAGGGATATTTCACGAACCATAACGTTTAATACGCGTATTATTATCTATGCATAAATTAGTTCTGTTCATAAATGCCCAATGTGTTGTAAAAAGTGTGCATTTACAAAAATACACCCACAAGATGTTTATATTAAATGTGCACTCTTCACCACAATATCACCAAATGTAAAAAAAACCAAGTAAGTGAGGGCTGAAGTAGCCATAGGTTACAACTATTGAAAAAACAATCAACACTTTCATAGTACATAGTATTTTTTATGATTTTGTAAAGCTGTTTTGCAACACGTATTTCTAACTAGCCCGATGTTAAAAGAGACAATACTATGTATCGTGACTGCAGAAGTCAGTTGTTTTGACTCTGCAATACATCTTCACTTAATAACGACCTTAAAGTGTGATTATTGTTTTGGGGTTTTTTAACTGAAAAGTGTGAGAGACTCGTTGTAGACAAAGGTATTACCACACCTCGCAAGAATATATTCACATTATATTAAAAATTAATTTCGTGCGTAACCTACGTGTTGATAAGCACACAATGGTGTGAATTCAGCTCTGGTCAAAAACGATTTTATTTCAATCTATAAGGTTCTATTTATACTATCATTTGAACGTAGATGATAACCTCACTGTTGAGGTATTTTTGTGCCAGCTATGTAGAGCAAACAATTCGTTAAAACCCTATAAATGAACTGTCTGGTTGCTAAGAAACTACTGTTCAAAGAAATGGAGTAAAATTAGTTTTGGATCGTACCATTGTGATTTCATGTCGTGGGTGGTCCATAATCTCTGATCGATTTGTGTCACCAATCTTCAATTTTGAAAGACCAATTCTTCTCCTTCTGTGAAAACGAGACCCAGTGGAGTTTACATTACTTCATGTATTTCTACTGGGAAGTGGAGAGTTGTGGTTTAACGCAGTTTTCAACATATGCTCAGTTTTCTTGCGGCAGCAAAGTTAATTGCAGTTAAGCTCATAAAATAGTAGCTAAGCGTAACAATGTGACATGCCGCCTCCAACTTATTTTTAAGACGCGTTTCTCGTTTAAGAGAGTGTGTTGCAGTTAGTGTCATCGTGAAAAGCCCCCATTACAAACATATCGAAAACTAATTAATTTGCCTCTTCTAACTGCCAAATGAGAAAACCTGTTAAATGCTTTGTAAACATACGGAGACGAGGAGCCAATGATGTGTAATGTTCTTCGGACTCTAGCAGATAAGGAGAGCAACAATAAGGTCGTGAAATTTGATAAATGACCTGAATGTCCATGGGAAAACGTATAGAAATTATTCACCAGATTTTCATTGCTTTGATGAGATTCCCATAGGAAATCTCATCAAACCAATGGAAATTCACTGAATAATGTAAGTACATTTTTCTAGCGTGTGCACACCACATGGCAGCTTACAGTTGTGATGCTTTGTGGTTGGAGGTAAAAATCATAAATTACCTTATTTATTTTAGATGAAACGTAGATAAAGGTAATACCACACCCCGCAAAAATATATTCATATTAAATTAAAAGTTAACTACTCACGTGTAACCTATGTGTTGACAAACACAATAGTGTAAATTCTGCTCTGGTTAATAAAGGTTTTATTTCAATCTATAAGGTTCTATGTATAGTTTCACTTGAAAATTGATGATAACCTCGCCTTTGAGATATTTTTGTGCCAGCTATGTAGAGCAAACACAATGTTAAGAACCTTTAAGTGAACTGTTTGGTTGCTAAGAGACTGCTGTTCAAAGAGATGGGGCAAAATACGTTGCTGATCGTAGCCATTGTTATTTCATTTCGTGGGAGATCCATAATCTCCGATCGATTAGTGTTACCAATCTTCAGTTTTAAATGACCTGTGGAAACGAGGCCCACATTCACTTCACTTCTACTGGGTTTAACGCAGTTTTCAACATATGTCCAGTTATCTCGCAGCAGCGAAGTTAATTGCAGTTTGGCTCCAAGAGACATAGGTATACATAACAATGTAATGTACCTTTTATCGATTAAGAAAGTGTATTACAATTAGTGTCACAGTGGAAAGCCCAATTACAAATAGATAAACAAATAAGAAATTAACCTTTAAACTGCTAAATGAGAAAACATGTTAAGTGTTTTGTCAATATAAAGAAGACGAGGAGCTAAGGAAGCTTAGTGTCCTTAGGTCTCCAGCAGAGCAATAATACGATCGTGGACTCTTATAAATCACCCGCCTTTTATTGAGAAAAAAACTGCATAGAAATTATTCAGCGGATTTTTATTGGTTTAATGAGATTTCCACAGAAAATATCATCAAACCAATGGACATCCCCTAAATAATGTATTTACATTTGTTCTAGTGATGAACCCTAATCATACGAGGTATAATGGTCGTTACCATGCCAAACAGTTTGCACCGATTTGTTTGTGTTGTCATGACTCACGGTTCACAACCTCCCTTCAGTTTGTATCCGTCTTATTGGTATGCATAGAAGAATTACGAGTCAATAACCAGACTATCCCATCTATGCATAATAACACTATAGGCCCACATATTCGAACAATATTCGTTTATGGGCTACATAATGTCTGTCGTGTAATCATATCATACTACTGAGTGGATACTTTTGACTTCATTTACATTTATATTACAACCGTCTTCGCGTTTGTAAAAACACAGTTCCGTGTAAAAAGACTGTACATTGAATATGTATTAAGTAATATGATAAATTGTTCTTTTATTTGTCTCATTTGTCCTATAAAAACGCTGTTGAATCAAATTTTCTAAATTGTACAGATACACCGGTAGAATGCTGAATTGTTTTTTTTTAAATATCGTGAAAGCATAGTTCTGGTAATCACCTGGCAAAGGTTCCCCTGTACGTTAACAGAACACGCGTTGGCCTTCGTATGGACGAAAACAAGGACATTGACAAAACAACATGAGGAAATAATGTTTTATTTCTATCAGCCACCTAGGTGTTAAGAAGCATGGTGAATGTGTGTATTTACAACCACCATTAGTAAAGCAATACGTGGCTTACTTTTAACATCCAAACAAATCACTGATTTCATAACTAGACGTACACTGTATAAACTATTTGACAATTACAAACATGAATATTCTAACAAAAAGTAGCATTTTAGTAAAACTATGTCAGATCACTTCAAACTGTCAATTATTTTGCTTAATCACACAATTCATTATATTCTTTCATATTATGATTACATAATTTTTCTTCTTTCTCTTCCCATCTATTTGAAACAACTGCATGTTCATGATTTGATCTTGCAGCACATAACATGAGCTTACGACTGTCGTAGCAAAACGATCGCTTTGGAACCGGTGCACGCTACGACAGTCGTAAGTATATGATAAGAAACAACTCCATAGAACATTGTTTTAGAAATCATTTACGATCAGGTTAACACTGCGATCTTTTTAAAGAAAGGGGTCATGGTTGGTCAAACGTCTGTTGTGTGGCAACTTGAAGCATTATCTCAATTCCTGTTCATCGGACAATCTACATATACTTAACTCCTTCCAATATAAATTATTCAGATATCAATTATTAAAAAGAAAACAACAACATACAAGTTTCTGGGTCATTTTCAATGCAGTCAGTAGATAAAATTATTTTTTAAAAATAAAATATTGATTAACTTTCTATATTTTCCTTGGATGCGCACAGTATGCAAGGAGGGTTACCATTTACAAATTAACCGAGTGGCTATTTGCTATTCTTACTCGCTCATTTGGATCTCACTGTGTTGAAGCAATAACTCACGTTTTCATTTGTTCTGGATAGAAGAACATGTAACAAGATTAGGATGTATTATATGTGTCAATGTTTGGCCAATTGTAAAATTAGAAAGTATGTGAATACAGATTGTGATGTTACATTATTGTGCCAGTTCGAGGCAACACACGGATGACTTTGTCTTAGCCAAAATTAGAAGTATATGGAGAACATCAAAGTCGCCTTTTACAAATCTTAAATGTTAAAATATCAACGTTAATTTGTCAGACTAAACTACTTGGATGTTTGGTCACACAGTGTACACTTTAAAAAATAAATGTCTTTTTTTTTGTTTCATTTAAAAAAAAAAGCAAACACCGTAAACATTTCTTGGAACTTATAATAAGAAGTGTACAGGGGCCCGTCTCACTGCTGTTGTAAGACTATATTGATTTTTTTTGAGATTTCGCCTTGATCGTTAGTATTAACATGTGGCGTAAACTTGCATTGATATATACAATGTTATGGAAGATGTCGTTGTTTAGTCTCCTAAACAAATGCAAATTTAATGAATAAGATGTGATCCCTGAAGTTCAGTGTTGAACATTTTGTTAAAACTAACCAAAAGCTAGTGGTGCAAATCAATTCTGTTATGAAATTGTTTGATATAAAGTTATCAACCAGTCCCCTGTTCCAGAAAGCAATTGCAGTGGTAAAATGGTCGTAAGAGATGTTGTAAACAATGCCCGATAGAGTTGTTTCCTACCATAGCGTACGACTGCAGCGCAGAAATCGACTTGAAATCAAAGCAATCTCTGCGATACAACAGCTATGAGCCAGTGTTATATTTTAGCACTTAAGATCTACATAGGCTAGGACTATTTTCACGTTCTCAACAAATTTTTATGTGCATTTTCATGTCTATAAGATTTCTAAATCGTCTACGTTTCTTTATGAGTGATGTATATATATATGCATGTGTGTGTATACATGTATATGTGTGTATCACTGTGTGCATGTATGTGTATATATATGTATACATGTATGTATATGTTATGTGTATGCGTGCAGTGGGCGCACACGTGTGTATACACATGTTTGCATAAGATTGCGTCAAAATAATCATAATTCACGTTTACTACGCCCAAACACACCTACTTTCGTTTTCGACCAATTTTGAAACATATCGCACAAACCCACCAATATGGCGGCCAACTGTGCAAGTGTTTATAAATATGCCAGTGTGGGAGATATCAGATGGCGTTAGCACTAATTGATTTGTACAAGTATCCTGTCTAGCGAGACTATAAAGATACACATAACAGCAATGGTTCACAAAATCCGTGAGAAAAACATGGCGGACAACTTTTGATATTTGCTATCCGCGAAGCAACTCTGGGAATATGCTTTGTAACACAGCACTCCATATTTAGTTTATAGCTAAACGCTGTGTGGTGTGGTGTGGTGTGGTGTGGTTGCTACAGTCCGCTCCTATTGTGGGAACTTGTGTCGACATGGATTTGCCATTTAAAGATCCTGTCTGATATTTTTTATATTTATATTTTGTGGGTAGTTGTTATTATCATGTGGCAAATAATTATAACACCTCACATAATATTAGACTTTTAATGGAAGCTTTGTGAATGACGGGTGCTACTAGTAGGACAGGGCATGCTCACTCTTCGCGAACACCACATGCCATCACTGAATGTCGGTGGTTCATGCACATAGCCTCTATATTTATATTGCCATAATGTCCAATGGCATGTCTTCACAGATAACGATTTTGATTATTCTATGGGGTTGATGTTTTTATTATAAATCTGAACATGTTATCGGCATATTGCAAGAACGTCCGTAGCTAAAGTCGCAAGGATGATGGGTTGTAGTCAACGGACTGTTTATGATTTACAAATACGTCTACAGCAAACAGGTATCACAGCTGATCGCCCTCGGCCAGGCCAGACACAGAGGATCGCCAGATTTTATTAAGTCACCTGCGTAACCAAATTTTTAACATTGATATCGATAAAAAAAATATCTATTTGGGGATAGACTGAATGTGCAAACTGCTGCGAACTGCTAACCTTTAAGCCCGACGGCCATATTGCAGGCAAATTCAGACTCAATTACACAGACGTCAATGCCAGGTGTAAGCACAGCAACACTTACGATGGAGTCAGATGAAATGGAATCAAGTTACTGCTAGTGATGAATCCCGATTTACACTTCGATTTGTTAACGGTATGACGAGGTTGTGGAGATGACGTCATAAAAGTCACATCTAGTGTTGTGTACAGACAGTTAACAAATTTGGAGGCGGAAGTGTCATGGTATGTTGTGGTTTTTGTGACAATGCATGTTCCAGACTTCTTATCGTCCGTGGCAACCTCAAATCTGCTGGTTATCGCGACCAGATACTGGCACCAGAACTTTTGCAATTTCTGGTAGCATGTGGCCCTGGTTTGGTCTTCCAACACAACGCCAGACCTCATACAGCCATTTTGACAAAGGTTTTCCTTCAAATTGCGGAAGTCAATGTCACTGACTGGGCGTCAAAATCTCCCGACCTCAATCCCACCGAAAACATCTGAGATGCTCTTTGCAAATGACTGCACATTCTCCAGAACCAACCACAGAATCTGGAATATCTTGGTACCATTTAGCATGAACAAAGGAATCTGTGTCCCAATCACTACTGTTAATCAAATTCCTTCTTGATAAATTAATGTTTACATTTTAGCAGCTATGATACCCTTTTCTATTATGTAACACATATAGGATTTCTTATTTTTTTAAATCTTAACTTTTAATTTGACTCAGTATATAGGATTTGGTCAAAAATGGTTCCATATTAAAATAATTACACACATTGTCATCGTGTGATAAAACAAATAAAATTACAAGTGTATCAGTATGCAGTAACCTAGCCCTCGTTCCACCAAGCGGTGTTAGTGTTAAGATGATTGGAAGTGCTTTTTGAAACAATGTCGTGTGAAGTTGTTTCTTATCATAAGCTTACGACAGTCGTAAGCCAATGTTATATTATAGCACTTGTGATCAACTTAAGCTAAAATAGCTTGAGGAACGGGGCCCTGGTCATTTTTTTATCTATGTTAAAAGCTTGTTTCTTCTTCTCTCTGTTTTGTACTAATACCACATTTTTACTTACCCAAAACCTTATGAAGATTATTATTATTATTTTATTTTCTAAATTCACGATTATTGTACTGTTACCGTACTATACTGCTTAACATACTGTACTCTTCAAGATGTATCAAAGATAGACCTTGGATCATCACAGTACATGTATGTTTGGGCAGATATATCAACTAAGAGTTTAAAAATTACCCAAAACGCTGTATGAATTATCTGGATTGATTGAAAGCAAATTGTTTTAATATTGGCGGTTCAGTTGAGAATTGTCATTAATTTGTTGTACACTTCGTGTATCACGGCCACATATAAAAGCACGTGGCATTGTGGAATAAGTTTATACAGATATGGAACTCTCGTACTTTGATAAATGTACAAAAATATACAATAATTCTACACTGCAATGAGATCTCTGATGGGTAATGTGTATATTAATTGCAGCATGATCAAAGATCGTATAACGAGTACGTTTTGTAATTACTACATGTTTATACAACAGCAGTGTCATATTAAAAAACCACATTTCTTGTGACAAATGAACTTGGGACTGTCTAAATACACTATGTAAAGTGAGTAATGTATTATCCTTCCTTCATCCACTAAAAGCATGCCCTTCAAAAGTGTAAACGGTCATTCGCGGGTTGGGAGAGAATTCACGCTGTTCCAATCTCCCGGTGATAAGTTTATTTCAGAAGACAACCCGTCAATAATTGTTCTACATACAAGTATAAAACAAACATAAAATTTTGGATATCCGTTTTTCAAGCGATTTTAGGCTGATCGCAAGTGCTTAAATATATTATTTGCTAACGACTGTCGTAGTGCAGAGTTTGCTTTGCAACCGGTGCCTATGGTGACATTGTTTCGAAAATCACTTACGATCACCTTAGCCTGAGATCGTTTTGAGGAACGGGGCCCAGGTTTTTTACATTTCATGTAAAAATCTTTCGAGTATTTATAAAGCCAACGGTTGTGCAAACATATCTACATTATCCACGGAGTAGGATTCCTTTAGTTGAGCATATCCTATTTAAAAACTGATTAAGTTTTATTAACGACAGCTTCTTAAACAGTGAGGTGCAACGTTTCGGAACAAATTCTTGTACTGTTGCCATGTAGTAAGCTTGACAAAGGTACAGGAATCTGTCCTGACACGCCACATCTCACTTTATAAAGAAGTTGTAATTCATTAAACTTTCCTTGTTTCTTATCATTCAACTTTTAAAATGCAATTCAAAGATGTTATAACCCATTTGCATGCTCACAAATCTGTGTGTTGCGATAATCATAAGCCCCCTTTAAACATCAGAAGAAAATCTTTCACTATCCTGTTCTATACATACAGATTGTGAATTGCTGCTTTTCATGAGACTACGGGACATAATACAGTTAAGCACTTTCTAACCATATCATGATTCTTCATGCAAGGTAGTAGAGAGATTGCTTATGAGCTCAAGGTTTATGCATGAAACACAGTTGTATGTTGATTTCTCATCCTTCAGATAACCCCCATTGCCATCTCGTCATTTAGTTCTCGTTTATCTTCATTCAGTGCACACTGCATAAGAGATGCACAATCTCACCCTTTTATCAGCATAGTGTTAAAAGTCATGGACCCTGTTCCTCAAATCTATCTTAGGCTAAGTTGATCGTAAGCGATTTTTTTATACAGTGTCCTGTGGAGTTGTTTCTTATCATAGGCTTACGATTGTCGTAGCACAACAATCGATTTGAAACCGGTGCCAAATGGCACCGGTTACAAAACGATCTCTGCGCTACAAAAGTCATAAGTGAATGTTATATATTTGCACTTACAGTAACTTAGCCAAAGATCGCTTTAAGGAACGGGGTCCTGGTCAATTACTCCACGTCTATTTTCATCCACACAGAACATGCACAGTACTGTTGTTCATCAGCATATGTTAAACCTAGTTTATTGTGTCTGTTAGTAACACAGCTCTTGTTTAACATTGTGTTAGCTAAACGGTCAGCATGTTTTGGTTTGACAATCTGTTCATGTTTCTTGATGTTAGGTCATGAAGTTGTTATACACTACATTAGCAGGGTGTATATTTTAGGCACAAAATCAAATTATTTTACCTACAGCTTTCTGTCGATAACTTTCCAGCACCATGGTCTCACTCATCCATGCTCTCCTCAGATTGAGTGAGTGAGTGAGTGAGTGAGTGAGTGAGTGAGTGAGTGAGTGAGTGAGTGTCTTTACCCTAATCTTAGGGTTATTGTTGGAAGAAAGTTAAAGTCATCTTAACCTTAAGGAAGTTTTGTCGAATACCACTTGTGACAGATACAAATACCGAAGCGAATGTTTATATGTTGCATTTAGGTTTGACAGTACAATCACCACTGCAATGAATACTAAGTATTCTTATATTTAGTCTACATGTGTATAAATGTGAGGGTTTCTTTGTACTCGTTATTTCATGACAAACTAAGAATGATACAAAACGTTTGCACTTTTTTTCATATTTTTTAACATCTAATTATTCTCTGCTACTAAACTTCCGAGCTTCTTGGCATTTGGGGCAAGAATTTTTTTTTAAATTTAATACCACAAAGGTAAAACTAATAATCCATATTTTGGTTTTAAATAGTATTCGACAAAAAGTAATGAATATCAACCGAAGGCTTGAGTAACATGCGCTTTATTACCAAACTAACTCCCACAGTTATCAAACAGTAACGTCACAATCAGTGTTAAGTGGTGACAAATAATGTGGACCTCCCTGGGAATACAATTGAAACATTTTAAAGGAAGTCAGTGCAAGCTATTTTGCATGTATATCTTAAATATATAAACGTCTGAACGATTTCCTGTTTTGCTCTCGTCTCTAAAATTTGACTTTAATACATCAAATACATAATGGTGACCGTCATTATCCGTCTTGTGTTAATTTAAAACTGTTGACTATAAAGTGTGATAGTAATAGTGATATTTAGGGGTGTCACGATACAATACGTATCGCATAATCTACCTTGCGATACGATACGTATCACGATTCATTTTTGACATTTTTTTGTTAGAAGAGAGATAAAATTAAGGAATCAATTTAACTTTAAATATTTTAATAAATGGGAAGAACATAAACTTTTGCATTTTTTTCACAACCAAATTGAACGAATGTCAAATTTTGTCAGTCATCGAAATATGTCTCCGACAGGCTGACACTGTAATACATGTTTGTTCATGTCACATTAGTATGTTCATTGTTCATGATCATTTTAGTACAAACTCGGTGAAACACTGGTCATTTTAACATTAATATCGGTGTAGAACTTGATTTGAATTGACACAGATTATGATTAGAATCGATACAGAACATAATAATGAATCGATACACTGACTACTGTATC
>JAULCD010098228.1:0-11578 GCA_032361085.1 Calliostoma canaliculatum
CGCCGTATCGCAATATCGCCATGTCGTGTTGTGCTATCGCCATGTCGTGTCGTCTTATCGCGGAATCGCTATATCGCGTAGGTTACCAAATAAACAATCTATGAAAAGCAGTATACATGTTTTGAACAGCTATTAGCCCATTTATTAATTGCCATAAACCTGTAATATATCATGAACCAATCTATATCAATGAACTTCCACAAACCAATCTTTGAAATAGAATGGATCTGTATCCACACAATAGTAACTAATATCCACACAATAATAACTAAATATACACAGATTGCAAGTTTAATTGACGTAGAGATGGTATTAGTGTGAGAATGTGATCGCTCCAAATATTGCTTATGTTATGAGGTCTTATAAAACATAGGGTTGGGTTGGGTTGGGTAAACACGAACTGTTTGATAGTGTTGAAAGTGTTTGATTACTTTGTTGTTCTTTAAAACTAGTTTTCTCACGGTTCTTTACTTCTAATCTCATGTTCACTGAACGTTCAAAGAAATACACATCACAATACAATGTTGAAAGTTGAAAGTCAACGCGTTTTATTGTTAAGGATTAACAGTATTATGTTGACATTACTAGGGGTGACTATTGAGGCAGGTTTGACTATTGCCATACCATTGCTATAGTGGCCCTGCTATTGCAATACTATTGCTATAGTGGCCCTGCTATTGCGATACTATTGCTAAAGTGGCCCTGCTATTGCGATACCATTGCTACAGTGGCCATGCTATTGCGATACTATTGCTATAGTGGCCCTGCTATTGCGATACCATTGCTAAAGTGGCCCTGCTATTGCGATACCATTGCTATAGTGGCCCTGCTATTGCGATACTATTGCTATAGTGGCCCTGCTATTGCGATACCATTGCTATGGTGGCCCTGCTATTGCGATACTATTGCGATAGCTTTTACTTGTAATTATAGCAGGTTTTAGAAGCATATAATTTAGCAATTTGACTGATACGATCCAAATGATTAAAACTTTCTGATACTATTTGTAAAGAAAACAAAAAAATGAAAATAAAACAACCAAGCAGACAAAGTAGTGCAATCCAAACGAAAGCATGACAGAGATAAGATTATCATAGAAGTTGTTTCTGTGTTTTTAAGAACGTAAATGTAGCAAACAAATTAACTATCGAAACTATCGATAGTTAGACAAACTATCGCCAATAGTATTGGTTGTTTCAAGTTGCAATCAATAGTGTACTAGTACTAGTGTACAAGCAATCACAATCAATTGATAGTTCGATGTATCGATGCTTTTTTAAACTTTAATGCTCACATTTCAGTGTGTAGCAAAAAAACCTTATAAGTTCGTAGTTGTTTTGAGGAGTAAGGTAAACGTTTAATGATTTAACGAATGAGTGGTAAACACTAACATATTTGTCAATCCTTTGACTTGCAAAATCTGCTAGATGTGTCCAAAAGTATTTGTTGTACAAAATAGGGTGTGCAAACGAACAAAAAGCCATTTTTTTGTATTTGGACGTTTTGTATTACAATCCAAAAAGTCACGAATCTTAGAAGCAACTCTTTCATTGATGTCGTTGTTTCTATGTTTTCAAGATAATATATCATATTTTATTAAAAAGCGTTTAAATACACTGCCGTTTCACAAAGCTGTTGTTAAATTTACGACGTCACAAACTAGGTAGCTGACGCCCGTTTCACAAAGACGTCAAAACTTTACGATGTCGTAAACCGATTCGTTAGGTTAATGGGTTTGGTTTGGAAAGTGGACAGTTTACAACGATTTTTTAGCATTTGTAGACTAAATCCAGTGACATGGTTTACGACGTTGCAAAGTTATAACTGTTTTGTGAAACGGTGTCCTACACCAGATATTTCAGTACAAAAATGCAAAATAAATAAAAATAAATAATAAAAAAATCGTTGTAAAATGTGCAAGTACCTAAATCATTTCCTTTGGAATATTTTCCCATGTGTGAGCTAACCTCATCGACCCAATAATATGGTTTACGACGTCGTAACTTAAAGATTGGTTTGTGAAACCGCACCCTGGTATGACGTTTTTTTTTCTTTTTACCTTCATGTACATAATGAGCTAATTTAGTAAAATAAAATTAGACTAATATACATTAATGCCATTAACGACACGTTGACCTCTACCAATGCGACACAGTGAGTACTGCCCACAAAGATATACACATTGGCATGAAGTCATGTTGACATATTTGATACCAGAAGACAATTCGCAGCCCCAGTTGTACACCATGTCCTAACTTTATCAATGACCATGACTATACAGCATACATGGGCTAGTTTTACAAAGATATCATAACATTAGGACGTCCTAAACCATGTCACTTGGTTAATAGATTTGGTCTACAAATGCAAAAATGGTTGTAAAGTGTGCACTTTCCAAAGAAAAACTTTCTTTGGAAGGTGCACAGTTTACAACCATTTGTGCATTTGTAGACCAAGTCTAGTAACCCATGCCAGTGATATGGTTTAGGACGTCATTCAATTATGACGTCTTGTGAAACTGTCCCCAACTAATCTGCAACCCTACTTATTATCATGGATTTTTATTGAAACTTGCTGTGCACATAAACACAATATTTCAAGTTTTGACAGTCTTTCTAGCTCAGCTAAAAACATACTCATAATTTAAAATGCGTATGCATTTCACACTAGTTTTCAATTTAGTCAATATTTTTGTTTTTTAATTTCCACTATTTTAGAGTGATGTTCATTTTTCCAAAGACTGATTTCAGCGACTAAAATTTAGTCTCTGAAATGCTCCAAGTTCATTTCAATAGCCATATTTGTTTATATGAAACTTATTTCACAGTTTAGATAATTGACTTGCTTATTTTATTTAGCCTGGCCATACGGCACCTTAATAAACAAAGTTATAACTACAAATTAAGGTCACTGAATTGTGTGAAATTTCACAATCTTTAAAAAGAAAAGAAGGTCACTAATAAATGTATTTGAACTGATATTTCGACAGCGTTATCCTGCCATGATTAAGTTATGTAATACTTCAAAGAAGTTTGCAATGGGTTTGAAACTAGGAATGACAGCAGGGGATTTGGATAAGAAATAAGATTTCATGGGCCCCGTTCCTCAAAGAAATCGTAGGCTAAGTTAATCGTAAGTGATTTTGAAATACTGTCTAGGAGTGTTGTTTCTTATCATCGGCTTACGACTGTCGTAGTGCAGATATCGCTTTGGAACCGGTGTCCATGTTCCAAAGCTATCTCAGCGCTACGACAATCGTAAACAAATTCTATGTTTTAGCACTGACTTTGTCCAAGATGGCGTTTATGAACGGGGCCATGGTCTTTCTACAAGATCATTTATCTCTCACATTAGAAATCCCGACTTGGAGATAAAAGCAACATATGAGCTTTAAATTCTTTCTTTTTATCAGCTTTATGTTTCCAACTTTAGTTATAATTACATTACTTCTTCAACAAGGCAGAGAATCGCAAATACCAAAATAAATGAGATAATTAGGTTACTACGGTTTTTAACCGATGAAATAAAATAATAAACTTTCAGTTGTAAATCGTTTAGTGTGCTCCATTATTTGGTAAAACATACATGTTTATATCCATTCGTTCAATCATTTATTGCAGGCCATTTTGGTTTTTAAATTGCACTCTTAGAAAGAGTGTTTGTGTTAACAAGCGATAATTGCCGCACCATTCGGCACCATTTCCAAATTAATTTCTGCGCAACGACAGTCGTAGGCCAATGGTTAGAAACAACTCCACAGAACCGTGTTTCAACAAAAACTTAAGATCATCTGAACACTAAACTGGCTTTGCAGAACGAGGCCGCTCCCGTTTGACATCACAAGCCAAAGAGAGACTTTCGACACTTTATTGAGATTGGAATTTGGACATGAACACGGACAAATCTTGTGCTTCACACTCAACGGATTAAGCATGTTGAGCACACCACACAACTTTTAGTAACATGTTTAAAGTGAATAAGTGTGTTGTATAAATTCAAAACACAACGATTAACCAAATTGGATTGCATGCCAATCGTATTGACTTGCATATTTTGTAAATGACTTTGTGTGTTTACATAAACCTTTTGCACTCGAAGGATTGTAAGCGTGAAATGTTGGAACCAGTGAATCACTGCCTGAGAAATAGCACCATAAAGTTAAAGTCAATCAGTTTGTTAAACTGCTTGTAACAAATGTTCAAGCATTCAAATTCCAAATGCAAAGGTCAAGGTACGACACTGAACATGGCCCTGCACTCATGTTTTATATTCAGATATAAAAAGTACTTTAAGATACCGAATTACCATAGCCGTCGTTCGTCAAAGTGATCTTAGTGTTAAGATAATCGTAAGTATTTTCTGAAACAATGTCCTGTGAAGTTGTTTCTTATTACAGGCTTACGACCGTTGTAGCACAGAAATCGATTTAAAACTGCTGCTCTAATAAGGCCCAAATGTCTTAGAATTGTGCTTTTAATCACATTGTGGAATACACACATCTGTTCTCTCAACGAGCTTGTTTTGATGGCATCATCGAGCTCAGTGTCAGTGACTGAGGACCTGTTTGAGTGGATTACATTTATAATGTGTCGTAAGTGACACTGCAGCAACCATCACATATCAGGTTACAGGATTATTGTCAAACAATCTTGAGGTTAACATGACACACCGGCCGTCACTAGTTTCTCAGGCAGCATGACGGTAATGGCCCAGTGCCGTTTTCCTGCCGGCAGCTACCGTGAGTGCCGCAAGCAGGTGAAACGGTACCAAAACAGCACCGGACCGGCGTGCTCTAGCCAGTATGTGCCACAATGAAAACATAACTAACAGTATCTAACCTCAGTTTGCTGGGACAGGGAGTATGATACCCCCTGCTGGTGTGGATCTACATTTAACTCTCCAACTGACCATGCTTGTTCCCTGGGTGCCGCGCCCTACCGTTCAGTCACGCCCCGCTGTGCATATCCTTTGTCTTGGAATTTACATTGTTGTGTCATCAAAACTACTGATTAATTATACCAGATAATAGTATCAGACTTACATGGTAGCTATTCTTTTATTGACACTTATTAGAGTTTTCCAAAAAATTGGAAACTGACTGTTAATGTTTGTAAGTTTATGTTTCCCTGTCCGCCATATTTTCAACCGTCTCTTGCATTTGAATGTAAAACAGAGGCGTGTTAATTACTTTTCCTCTTAAATCTGTGGAAGCCAATACTGTATTAGGTTATATAACTACATTCACAAGCGTAGTAGGTTATTTTGTGCGATTTTGTTTTTGGTAAAGTGAAGATTGAGTATATTTAAAAAAAAAATTAAAACATGAATAGACAGCTGCTTTGTTGCAGTTTTTTGTGTGTAGGTAATAAGTGTGTTGTAAGGGGCCCCAAAGCAAGAAACTATTGAGGGTATGCTAATATTTAATTTTCAGTACAGGTTCGATTATGGTTCGGTACTGGCCCAGTGCTGGCTGGCTCAGTGCTGACTCAGTGCTGTTTTGACTCCGTGATGGATAAACAGTACTGGTCCAGTGACGGCACACGGCAATTAGCCAGTACTTTGTACAACACTGGGCTGATAATGGGCCAGTGCCGAAATGCTACCTGGGTTACTAGTATTGTTATACTGACCTGCCAAAAAAACCGCATAAGGTATTTTAGGACATTATTGTGTTACAAAAGTCAGAAGTATGCAAAGAAGCGAATGCTTAAAACATGTTCAGGATCCGTTGTTTGAGGGCAAATCCCTGTTAATTTCTGAAGCAGGAAAAGGCGTGTAAAACTAGGTAACACATATTGGAAGTGATCTAAAAGTCATCCATGGTAATCCGACTGCACGAGAAGGTCACGATTCGAATGTGGGTGAAGTTCTGTGGCCAGTAGTAGTTGCTTTGTTACGCCGTAACCAACGCACTCGACGTCACTTGACATTCCGATATGACAACGCCCATCCATGCAGAATTGACCCTGGCCCTGGGGCCCGTTTCACAAAGGCGTCGTAAAGTTATGACGTCGTAAACCAAATCGTTGGACAAATGTATTGGCTTACAAATGCCCACAATCGTTGTCAACTGTGCAATTTCCAAACAAAAACAAGTTTTTCTTTGGAAAATGCACAGTTGACAACGATTTTAGGCATTTGTGGAACAAACCTTTTTACCATAGTTTATTTAACATAGTTTATGACGTCGTAAAGTTATGACGTCTTTGTAAAACGGGGGCCTGAACCAATAACAGAGGAACCTTAACATGGCCTTTATTACCCGTCTCTGTGACTATTTGCCCCATTGTCTCAATGCTTGCGTTAGAGCGAGTGGAGGACACACAACATACCTTTTGACTTAAAGGGGTGAACATTGATTTATCTTTTCTGCAGCATTCGCTTTTGTCAATATCAAGTTTATTTTTTTATGACTATAAGCATCGCTTCTTACCTGTTAAAAAATGAAACGATTTTGCATCCAAACCTTTGATTTAGGTCAATTTATCCCACACCAATCTCAGTTATGTGTTTTCTTTTCGGGTCAGTAGATTTCAGAGGGAAACTGAAGAAAATGTCGGCCAAGTGTCTACATAATTATCATAATGTCTAACTTCAGATTAGTATTATGTGTTTCACGATTATGTTGGAATAATAACAAATTCACCTGTGATTGCATATTAATTACATTGTTCCAATCTAAAGCTGATTGACAAGTTTGTGTGGTGAAGAATACTAAAAGTATAATCACTTTTGATGATTGCCATTAAATTTAATGAATTGGTATAATTTGTGAATTGTAATTATTGTTCTATTCTGAAATATGTCGCTAGCACAAAATAGCATCCTTTTGCGCAAAAAAATAAATAATCATTCACCAACAGTAATCGAACGGATTAAGCTGGCAAGAAAAGGTCTATTATTTCAGTATTTTCGGATGAAAATCTTTTTCTCTAATTTGACAGACATATTGTCGATATGAAGAACCTTTAAATTTCTGATAATCGTTTTGTTTTTGGATATGTTCTGACAAATTTCCATTCAACACTACTCCAAAGAGCAGTTTAGATGTTTTTAGAACATTCACCACAAGACGCGTCACCCTGTCATGTACTTGTCGGATATTATGGCACACAAGGACGGTTAATACTGGGCACCTTTTCCTTAAGCGAATTTAGGCTAAGTTTATCGTAAGCGCTCAAATTTAACATTAGTTTTCAACTGACGAAGCGTAGATATAGATTCGGAATCGGTGCCATTCGGCACCGATTCCAAATCAATCTCTGCTTCACGACAGTCGCAAGCCTATGATGAGAAACAACTCCAAAGGAAATTGTTTAAACAAATCACTAACGATCATTTAAATCTAAGATCGCTTTGAGGAAGAGGGACCAGGACTTTTTATACACATTACTTGAGTTTCAATGCGCAGCTGTGTCGTGTTCTTAGGCAATTTTAAAAGTGTTTCAGATCACGCGTAGTTGACATGGCGCATTCAGAAATACCATGGTGTGCCTAATTCTCTACAGGCTGGGACAAGATGACGTGCACATACCTCTTTGACTTACAGCGGTTAGATTTTATTTTCAGATTACATATTCTTGACACGAACGCTTTTCCCTGTGCATATTCTAAAAAAACCACTTGCAGAGTTTACAACTAGTATGGTGTTTGTAAAGCAAAGCCATTGATTCAATGTTAATTGCCACTGGTCAAACAAGGACTATTTCACAAAACCGTCGTACACTTACGTGTCACCATGTCACAGGGTCAATGGGCTCGGTTTAAAACGTCCAAAGTTGTGGTGAACTGCATTTTGAAAACAAAAATGTTTTGGACAATACACAGTTCACACCGAGGTTGGACATTAAAACGCTAATACATTCGCCCAGTGACAAAGTTTATGACGTCGTGAATTTACGACTTAATTAAACGGCGTTGTAGCATATAATTATATATATAGAGAGAGAGAGATTAAAAAACTTCGATTTCTCTATCATCAAAATGACGGAGAAGGCAACTTTAATTTACATGTACACTTTTCTCCTTAAACAGTTACCATGCAGGTTAATATATTGTACCACACGTATTTAACACATTAAATAAGTGTAATGGGGGTTGACATTTATTTAATGTTTTTACTCTTCTTATGCCAAAAACTAACTGGTAAACTAATCCGAATTTTAATTATCTTTTCCGAACATCGCTGTATGCTTTCTTAATGTGTCAATAGCCTAACAGTTGTGTAATCTGATGCAGAAGTTTTAACTCTACATTAATAATTCAAATCACGTAATGAACTAAACTTAAATTAATCTTTTCCACACAGATTGCAATGTGCTGAATAAAAGGTCCAATAATTCTAAAATTAGGACACATACACTTTTCCAATAAATGTTAATACACTCAGGTGGTGATGTGAAAAATAAATATGTCAGTACACCGTTCCCAAAGCGATATTTGGCTAAGTTGATCGTAAGTGCTAACTACATGTAATCTCACCAAACGAATGTGAATCCGCTGAATAACTCTTAAACATTTCTTCCAGAGTTCCCTACTAAAACAGACCTCGTTAAAAGTAATACTGGTCTGTTTTGTCTGTTAAGTTTAGGCCACACAAAAACAATTTGTGGTTCCGATTACATGTCATTACAATTTAGGGCAGGTCGACCGGTTGTTTTTTTTGTTTTTTTTAATCGAAATATTTGTTTCCTGATATCAAATATTAACCCTCGCTGAGTGGACTTAAGCCTGTCTTAAAACTGTGACCATCTTGTGCTATTGAAAACCTATTCTGTAGGAGCTCTTTAAAACAAATTATTACAGAATAGGTTTTTAACAGCCTGTATCAGCTGGAATTTGAAAACTAAAATCTTGTGCTAAGCACTTTAAGGCTAAATAAGATAAAATAGGTTTTCAGCTGCAGTAGATGATACGTTATTTTTTTCATTATGATAAAAAAAAAATAGGGTCGGCACACATAATGTAGGCAAGGTCGGGTAATCCGAACCACAACATATTTTGGGCAGGCCTTAAGAGAAACGCATGTATATATTTAGTATTGCCATGGCCTTAATGACCAGACAACGGCCGTCTTCCCTTTACCATGTTACTAAATCCATCTTGCATCTACAAATCTATTTAAAGTACTCAAAGCTAAAAACATTTACACGGTCAATTCAGCTTTGTGTCCAAACATCGTAGTGGTCAGCGCCTTACATCACGCACCAAGAGGTCGTAACTTCGCATACAACCCAAGGGTTTGTCACACCAAATGGAAGTGTTAAGATTACTAGGCTACAATAAAGCGCCACCTTTAGTCTTTGTCTTTAGTTTGCATAGAAATAGCTGCATAACACAATTATAAAATGGCATATCAGGTTTGATCTTGGAAATATCATAGGAAATCTTGATAGGCACGGCATGGGAAAATAATAAACATAAATGAACATGTAGCAGGGTGATATTCATCTCACAGATGACACCGGTACCTTGTCAGCCTACTGACAGGGTTAACCTCTTTATTCATGTGGACAAGGCGCTCGCCTTCGGATCAGAGAGCCACGGGTTCGATTCCCAGCACGGGACTCGGAAATTTTATAGCCGCTACAAACACAATGACAATACTTTACTACCCGTTGTAAACTCAGTGCATATCTGAAATAGTTAACAAACCACACGCAACAAACAGTGATAAACTTAACATAATTTTATAGTAACTTTACACTTTTTAGGATAAGGATCCAGAATTTCATCTTCTTTTTGAATTGGCCAAACATATCGTAGATTAGAAGGTAGAATTGTCACTGGGCCAATACATTTTTGAATGAGTGAGTGAGTTAGAGTTTAACGCCCTTTTCAACAATTTTTCGTTATGTCGCGTCAGTTTCAGTTTACCACATGCGCAATGTGGTAATGTGATACAGTGAAACGTAGGAGCTTTGGCTGGTACCTGTGAACAAAGAGTGTTACTGTGGTGCAGCACTGTAATCTGTCCTCACAAAATGTTGAAATGTTTCTAACCCAAAGACTGACACCAAGTCCCCAAGGCGGGATTCGAACCCCGGACCATTTGGTCCAAACTTCAGCAGGCTAGCCCCCTTACAAACGCCAATCTAACAAAATAACAAAAGCCGGCAATTAGGGGCATATGTTGTGTTGAACGTTGTGCTTGCTAGTTTGACATAAATACTATAGCTTTACACCTGAGTGGTGACAACATTGTCACTTATGGAACATAACGAAGGTAATCCACTAGGAATGACCCTTATCCAGTGACACTAGGCCTCGTTGATATTTACTGGCAGTGTTTAACAATGGAAATACACACGGTGTGTTGAAAAATGTGGTTCAAGGCCATGGTCAAATGACACGTCACAATCCAGCATTAAACAATACTTCCAGCCAATCAGTTGGAGCCTTTGTCCTCTTCAGATGACTATCTATACATGTGGAAATACATTAAACAACTTTAATGAACTGGTGCATAAAAACGTTAACCGATTTAACATCCAAAACTAGCTCCCACAGGAAATATCGTTTGTATGAGATCAAGCAATATCTCCTTGGCGAAAACGTCGTAAATAGTGTCGTTTCATTGTTGCGATATCTCCGGTATGACACCCTACCCACTTTACCATCATGGTGACGTCATACTGGGTATACAGCAGCATTGTTTTAGCTCACAGCAGCACATAAAAAATGTCATTAAACATTTACAAACGTATTAATTAAATATATCAACACTTGTTGATAAACGTTTAAAACTCCTCGGCAAGCCTCAAATATATCAACTCGTGTTGATATAGTGGGTATCAGAAGAGATTCTCTGTTTAATTCCACACCAGCTGTAGAAACACAGCCAGCGGGATCATAACACATTTTGATTTATTTTAAGCTGACTTGTACATATATTACCGTCAGTACGATGCATACATCTTGTTCAGGGAATTGAAGAATAAGGTTTTGCAAATACAAATACTGAATTTTCATCAGTATATTGTGTAACCTTCCTGCACACGAACAATTTATTCTAAATCGCGTCCTCATTTCCTGAATCAATCACCTGTTTTTATATTCAGAGATCTTGTTTCCTCCTCAGGCAACTAGCAGTCAAGTTGTTAAGAATCTGGACTGAGATATCTTTTTTAAACAGGACGGCGTATAATATTCAACAGACGCTCAATAAGGGTTTACATCTTGAGACATGACTGGTTATATACAGAATCCTGTGTTATACCATTGTTATGAAACGAGTAAATAGTTTTGGTATCTGATGAGCGACAGCAAGTGAGGTCAGTATTGTATCCGTTACTTGCATTCTTAAAAGTAAATATATCTTGAACTGTTTTTACTTTTAGTTTAACGTACTTATAAATAGTATATGAATACAATATATTCTATCGTGACGCGAGATGTTGATGTTGTTGTTTTTGTACTTTAAATGTTAACATCATTAACTTTTCAATTATTAAAATCATCTGTGACAAAATAATAATTGGTGAACATTACTATTAATCTAACTAATTCCAAACTAGACTTAAGTAATGCTACATATTAAATAAAGTTGAAAATGTTCCATCGCCGCTCGCGAATGTAT
>JAULCD010098339.1:0-11578 GCA_032361085.1 Calliostoma canaliculatum
GGAAAGTGCACAGTTTACAACGATTTTGGTATTTGTACGCCCTACTAATATTTTTATTGAAGTAAATCCTTTTAGGGTTATATGTTTTGACTTGCACAATACATTTTAACATATTTTCGTGGTTTTTTGACAAAACCATAACCGTATTCCTTAAAACAAAAAAGCCATTATCCTCCCTAAAACGTGACTTGTAAGTCCAAACAGAAGTTAAACAGTCACTTTCAAAAAAGGTTCTTGCTTTTTTTTTATAAAAATAATATTATTTTGATGAATGTATGTTCAAATAAATTTAATGATTAAATAATTACATCTACAAATAAAAAAAATGAAACTGTTTTCAGTTCCGTCACAAGTCATAAATTTTCTAAAGTTGATTCACCATTAATTGGAACAAACTGATGGCTTCGCAAAAAATGCGTTATAGAAAGTTGGGATATTGAATGAGACAAGCTGAGATTAACGAAAACAACGTTGTATCAAAAGCGAAACTTCATCAAAGCTTGTTCCATAACTTTCCAAGCTTATTTGTCCGAATCGCCAAAGGCCAGTTCGAAATCGCCACGAAGTCGGTGAATCGAAAAATTAAAATTCGCCCAAAAAGTGGAAATGTAAAGGGGTCGAGTCATTGAGATCAACAGTCGAAAAATACAGCTTCTGAGGTTTCTTTGTGGGCATTCTGGAGAGATTTCTATCCACGTTACAAACAGCGTGAAATCACATCATAAGGCTTAGTGATCAGAACGACAACTTTGTGATGTAAATTCACAGTAAAACTAACACGAGTCAATATTTATGGTGTCAGCGATCACGCGGCCTGAACCATAGCACGTTCTGTGAGATCGAGGAGACAGGCTTGACATTCACATAGAATTGACGGCGATTAATTAGTTGGCATGTCATATCTCCAGAGCAGATTCTGGTATGAAGGTGGAATAGACCACTTAAGTAATGAAATGTCTTTCAAACGTCGCTGAAAGAGTTGAGTTTGAATCATTTTCCGTGGAAGCGGGATTTTTGAAGCTTTTAAATCTAATTATTGAACAAAAACATTAAAGAATTTTATTGACAGTTTTCACAGTGCGTGTAAACTGGCTTCAGTTTTGTTATTTCGTCTTCAACTTAAGTGCCTTGCTTCATTGGAAATCATTATTTTTGCTAAGCCAGCACTGCATTTAAGGGACATTCAATGTATTCTCATCAAAATTAATAGACTATTTTTGAAAAAAACCACAGTTTAAGAGAAAATTATTCTTCAGCCATTTTTTTCAATTTCAATGTTTCATTTTCAAAAGCCTAGTTTCATGAGAAAGGAAAGTTTACAATCATTTTTATCTACTCCCGCATGTCTGTAGTATCGATCTGTACTACTAGGGCACGAAATAGAGAAATCAGAATAAGCGATAAGCTTAACCAAAATCATTAAAAAAGGCCCGAGTTTGATTTCTTTTGAAGAGCAGATTCGCAATTTTAAATGACATGGGTAAAATGTCTTTCTTTGAACGATGTCTTTAAGCAAAGCTCTCGAGGTATCAGAAAATTTCGGATCATGAGCGCTCGTTAAAATCAATCCCAGAATGTGAAATCTCATATCACTGTTGCGAGATTTTCGGCAACCCTTAAGCAATTTTCAAGACACAAAAAGAACTCTCAGTTCGAGAGTATTTTACAGGCTGACGGGGCATGCGCCCTCAAGAGTACCCTCGAATCCACTGTGATCGTAACGCGCCTCTCAAATCAAATAGTGAAAAAATACTTTGAAAGACTCGAATTGTCACCAAACCCAAGTCTTAAAATCTTCATTTCCTTTTATAGCAATCCGAAAGCCCCTCGCGGACGATAAAATTTTAGATCCGTCCTTGACTATCGCTTTAAGCTTGCTAAGCATTGAAGAGACAGGGATCTGGTCGAGTAAACGAGAGTATTTGTACTCTTCATCAAAATGGCGGGAAATTGCACGCACTGATGAAAACTATGATCAATAGAACTCAAAGAATGCAATACGCGAGCGAGCATTTGGAGTACAGAATATTTAAACCCTTTAAGTATTAAACTAGGATTTAAAATCCTCATCTGTTGAAAACCTACCAGTGGATATTTGTTTAAAAGAGCTCCCGTAGGGAGCTCTTTTAAACAAATTACCACTAGTAGGTTTTCAACATTTAAAAAAAAAATTGATAGTTGATTTCAAATTGATAAATAATGTTTAGCCCGCAAGGGTTAATTTTGGACATTTTATTCTGAAGTGGGACAGTACAGTTGTATAGGATTGATTACGCATAGAGATAAGAGTATAATGGTTACGTTACTGAGGATCCATTTTGCGAGGGTCGACTTAAGAGACAAGCAAATTTGAGATGGAGAAACGCGGAGATCTCGGTTCCGTTGTCACTGAAGGAGGCATTTTAGTTTCTAGTTGTGGACAAACGAGCCAATTGTTTTGAATTGCAAATTAGGTCCAATTCAAGATGGATGGATGCTAATCGTGTCTCATACAAGCTTGTCTGTGTCGCCACTTCTTTTCTCGATCGATAATAATTCCCTTTCTTATCATATCTTCAGTTTAAAAGACGCTCTTTGAAGTTGGATTTGATTTTAAGTGTAATTTTTGAAACTTTTCTTTGCAATTGTTTTATCGATTTTAGTGATGTGTGTTTGGGTCACAATTAAATACATGTTTTTGATGGGATTGTTTTTAACATTATGAAACAATTTGTTTTCGAGTGAATGAAATTGTTTAAATTTCACTACAATTTTGATATTAAACCCTAACATCAACACTAAAATGGATTGAATATAGTTTGTAAAATAGCAAAATAATTTTACAGCATGTAAATAAAATAAATATCTGATGTAAAACTTCGAATATCTCTTATTCTTTAAAACATAATATAAATTATTAAGATATCAAAGCCATTAATGCATTGTTTTTGTTTCTAGCATCGCTGTCCTTAAAAAATGCTGACAATGGATTAGTAAGACTAAAAACTGTGACCACATTGTGCTGTAGAAAACCTACCCCGTGATAATTTGTTTGAAGATAAAGGATCTCAAGTTTGAATTAAAAAAATCCACACTACAGGGCAGGATTTCAGTAATCTATTTAGGTTGTAATTAGCGGCCTGAATATAAAAGAAATGTTTTGTTTCGCAGTGTAAAGGCTATACTTTTGTCTTCGGCATATCTGCGAAGTTTTAGGTGAAATTATTTTTGGAGCATAACTACATTGACGTCATTAAACTAATCTCCATCTTGAAAAGCAAAGTGTACATGTGCGATGGATCATAGGTTAACAGATAAACTTATAAACATGTGAAATAAAACGTAACTTAACATGATACAAATGAAGGTGTCACTTCTCAACAATCTATTCTTTGTTACAGTGTATCTTTAGATGCATGTACAATGTATATACGTAACTCTTAAAATGAAAAATTGATGTTGATGGAATAAAACAGAGATTAACTTGAGCAGATAATAAAGCTATTATGTGGTAATTTGTCAAAAGATAATAAATCTATTTGAATAATAAACCTGTTCTATGATAATTTGTTTAAAAGAGCTCCTTTCAGGAGCTCTTTTAAACAAACTATCTTAGAACAGGTTCAACATGTTTAATCAAACAACCAGGCTCTGAGCAATATTACATTGTAATTATCAGTAGCTGGACTTCAAGTTTTTTTTAACGAGAAGCCCGGTTGGATGAATGGTTAATACATTAGAAATACTCAGTTCTGGCGATTTTCTGCCTGACTCTAATGGTGTGGGTTCGAATCCAGCACGGATTCAACTACCAAAAGTAACAGAATCTTTAGAGAGCATAATCCCACATATATATGCCGAGTCACTGTATTTACGGCATTGTAATTCAAAGGCCGAGGTAAGACGTAGCACAGAAATGTAACACTGAAGATGGATTTTTTTATTCAAAAAAGGGAAAAGTAATTAAAGAAGAGGGTTTTTTCCCACTCTGATCGCTAAACGCCTATTTAAATTCAGTACAAAGCTATCCGTTTCTGAAAATGTCTATTTTGGCTGTACCATGTGTACGCGTTTTCAAAAAAACAACAACTTCGCATTACCATATGCATAATTTCAGGAATCAGTTTTTTCATATAAAAAACCCACATAATACGAATTACAAGTCCATTCCAAAAACACCGATTTGGAGAATATTTCTTTTTTACTTTTTTCGTATTAATAACAACAATAAAATTCACCTGAAGAAGGCGCAATAATATATTGGATAAGACAATAGTCCGATTTAGACAGATTCCATTGTTCTCTAAAACTTTGTGTTTACACATAAAAGAAGTTGATACAAAATGTTTGAATAAGCAATATAATTTTTTATTCTAATAAATACCTTCGACATTTGAAATTGTATTAAAAAAACCCAAAAAAACAATACATGCAAAAAACTTGCAATTTGCAATAAATTTTTATGTTAGTTATTATGTGGAAAAATAAAACCTTATTGTTTGCTAACGTATAATAATAAATCTTATTTTTTTCCACGATTATTTATTGCAAAAGTAATTATTGTAAACAAATACACAAACACGCAAACTGGAAACCCTTAAACATTTTTTAAATATATTTTTTGAAAAAAAAATAAATGTGATTATGGTGTTTAACATGTACATGTGCAATATGTAAACACATTGCATTTTTTTCTTTTGAAAAAACCCAACAGTTTTTGAACATGGGTGAAACTTGTAAAACATCGATTACCATAGTCTGGAAGTTTAAAACTTAAATCAGTAGGTATCGCGATTATTCATATTCAGTAACCCTTTAAAACGCTGACCTTGTTTAAATTGACTTTAGTTTATTTTTTGACATTAGCGTTTTATATTTTGTTGATGTTAACCATTCAAGAGCCCTTTTTAAACAAATTAAACCGATAGGTTTTCAACAGCCTGTTTTATTTAAATTTGGACAATAAAACAGATAAATATTGACCACCTTTGTATGGTATTAATCCTTCCCAAGTCTTCACAAATAGGTTTTTAATAGCCTGTTTAGATTTAAAATTGAACACTGAAATTGACATGTTATTGTTTTAGCGCTTTTAGGTCTTAATCCCAAATAAGTATTAATAGTTTAAAAAAATAATTTCGATGATTAAGTTTGGAAAACCAATTGATAATTACTTTTATAATCAACACTATTAACCCATCAGTTGATTTACATATACTAAAATCGGCGCAAAGTTCAAATTAAATTATTTTGAAATTTCTGTTTGTTGTTATTCTATGCATTGCAAACATTGCAAAACTCATTTTATTTAAATAAAAAAATACGTAAGTTATGTGGAATGCGGTCGCTGCCGTTATCAGGACATGCTTATCGTTTCTAGATCACCTGATATCTTTATGGTTGTCATCGATTCATGCATGGGTGAACTTGTGAATTATTGTCTAGAGAAGATTTGGCAATATTCAAGTCATTAGCGGAGAAAGTATCCATGGAACTAACATATCTGCCTTGTCGTTATGCCAAAATAAAATCCTTCTTGGCAGATAAAAGACTAAAATTCTTCTCTTGTGTTAAAGTCTTTGATATATGTTCAGATATATGAAAAGTAGATGTTTTATTCCGTTGCATATTTATGACTGTAAAACGTCGCTTAAAAACCAATCTGTCTGTGATGTAGCTTTCACATAGTTATTTTTTCGTAGTTACATTTCTTGAAAGATAAGGGAGATTGTAAACTTAGATATATTGCTTTAAGATCGGTCAGGCAGAAAACCATTCACATCTATTTTAAACTCTTATCTATATTTCATAATTGAAGATAGACACGCACACTAAAGTACCATGCTATTTGCGTTAAAATGTTTAACAACGTTTGGTTTGTAATAATACACGATGTAGTTTTATTATTTCCCATGGCGGAGGGCTTATCAGTGTCGATAAACATCACTAGGCTCATAGATTAAGTTTACAAATGCAAAAATCGATGTAAACTGTGTACTTTCCAAAGAAAAACAAGTTGGAAAGTACACAGTTTACATCGATTTTGGCATTTGTAAATGTACCAAAAGCGTTGTGAATTGTGCCCTTTCCGGCAGTTTTGGATCTTGTACATCAACGTCTAAATCGCTGTAAGCTGCACTTTCCAATGAAAAATCGTGGGTTTGTTTATTGGAAAATGTACAGTTTACAGCAAGTTTGGCATTTGTAACTTAAACCAATGCGTCAAGTGCTATTAAGCTTTATACCATCTGTTGACGATTCAAATTGTAAATAAATGACAAAATCTTTTTAAATATATACACATTAAAAAACTTGTTTTCTTAAGAAGTGTTTTCTTTATAACGATTTGGGTAATTGTAAACTAAACCAATGTGCTGATAAGCACAAGACCATCTGTTTATGATTCATTTGTAAATAAATAGCAAAATCATGTAATATGCATATTGTAAATATGCATATTACATGATTTTGACATTTATTTACAAGTTGTTTAGTTCACAGCGGCACGGCTACTTTACCCCATAATCCATTCACCTACTGAATCTTGCAACAGAAGCTTACAAACGTTCACACCTCTCCAAGCGCTATCCCATTGATGTGAGGGGATCCCGCAAAGCTTAGGTGAGTACATGTACGTTTTGAAATCAAGTAAACACCCTAAGAACTGTATACAAACTTGCAATTCGTGCAACATTTGAATCAACGCCAACTGAATTAAACAACTGAAACGTACGAGATTTGGAAAGTGCACAGTTTGCAACGATTTTATCATTTAAAAATCGAACCTATTGTCCAAGGACTGTGATTCGAAAACAATGAAACTATAAAGGATTTTGTAAATTTGTACTAGGATTTATTTCATACAATTGTAGAACACGTCACAAATGTGATACATCGCGAACTAAATACAAAATTGCAGCGGACAGGAGTGCCGTCAAATCTTAGAAACCCTTTAAACAGCGAATTGAACATTAGATTCCAACAAATTAGCAATACTCGTACCACCTCTAATATCAGAATTCTATTGACATGGTTGTTTAAATTTAGGAACTTCTGACTTAAATTGACAAAAACATGTATTTTACACAAAATTGCAATACTCTCAATGACGATTTTAACGTCAACCAAAGTGCAAGTGACAGGGTTTCCATTAAATCTTAAAACTCCCACTAAAACGAAACGAACATTTAATTATCACTGTCGACTTGGCCAATATGTTTAGTTGACAAATGCCAACATTGTTGTTCAATATGCACAGATATTTCTTAAGAAATTGCATAGTTAAGACTAGTTTTGTCTTTTGTAAAATGGTCTTGCGATACAAATAAATTCACTAAAATTTATTTTGTTAAATTTTAACAACAATTCAAGAATCACAAACGCGCTGAAGCTTACAACCAAAGTACAAGTGACATGGTTGGTGTTAAATCTTGGAATTCCAAGTAAAACAAAACGAACATTTGATTAACACTGTCGGCCCGTGTGGCCAAACCAACTCCTCGCCAGCTCTGACCGCAGGTGATTTAATCTTGTCGTCGCTTAACCCTTAAAGTGCAAACTCAACGTTTGACTTTCATTTTCTAAATTCCAATTTACTGTTTAAAACTTATTCCGTGATAATTTGTTTAAAAGAGCTCCGATTGGAGCTCTTTTAAACAAATTATCACGGGATAGGTTTTCACCATCACAAAGTAGTCACAGTATTTACTCTCACAAAATGAATTTGGCACTTAATGAGTAAAATTAATCTTTTGGAATAAATTATACTTGATATCAAAGCTAGGAGCACTTAACATGCTACTTACATACCAAAATATTATTGTAGAGACTTCAAAGCTGAAATGAAACAACTTCTCAAGTTTAAAAATATAAGTGTTAATTTGAAAAAGTTAACATCTATATTACATACTTTGAATGAGCATAAGTAGTATTTTGCAAGAGCCTACGTCCGCTCCAGCTGGTCTGACCATGTTTACCACAAACAAAAGTGGCGGGGATCATAAGGAAAATCAAATGAAAAATGAAAATATGTATCAAATGATTATTTGTCTCATGTTTATTTATGTTATGTATAATGTTAATTTGGCGTCACTAGGCTGTGGCGGGGATCTGAGTTAAATCAAATGTAATAATAAAATCACGGATCAAATTATTATTTATCTGATGTATATTTATGCTATGTATAATTTAAATAATGTATACCTTTAGAATATGATATACTTGAGTTTGGTAAACATCCTATGGACTCTTAATGCGTCACCAATATAAGGTACACTAGTTATGTCACATTTTATTATTTTTTTATAAAAATATTAATATTTTTTAAGCAAAAATATTACCACATTGCGTTTCAAATAACAGTTTTCAGGCGCCACAAAACACAGTTTTATGACGTGATAATGCAAATATCAAGTTCTTGGATTCCTTTGTAAAACAATACCACCATACAACTACATACAACCTTGATGATATTTCAAATGAAATTTGTAAATCACCATATTTAATAAGCGATAAACTCTTTCTTTGTGAGATGTTACACAGTCATTGTGGTTTCTGATGGTTTCAAATAAATTCTTCAGTTAAGGTTTCCAACTTTGGTCTTTCAAGACATATAATGTTTCAATTAATGTTCTCCGTTGTCGGTGTTGAACCGTGCCATATGCTGTTCTCTTGTACATATTAATCATCAAGTAAGAGTTGTTAAAACACACATGTGCTGTGAAACGGAGACATTTCCTTTGGAAACCGGGATTCTTTGTTGCTCAAGGCAATATAGTTGTTTCTGAATTTGACGGTGTTTCTCAAGTAAATGTCCCAGTTTTACAGCAACTTAAAAAGCAAACAAATATGAAATAAATAAACAAACAATTAGCTATTGTCGGATTCTGCTTTGTATGTCCCTCATTGATGAGTGTCAAACAGCTCTCAACCGCAAAGTGACCAGTGTGGGATTCGAACCAAGAACGTCCACATTAACAAACCCCCGTACTGCTACAATCGTGTCAATCGTGTCACAGAGTTAATAAGTAAGGCTCACAATAATCAAATTTGTTGTTAAGAAGAAAGTATTATAATGGTGGTTTTGTGAATGTTAACTTCATTGTGCGTATTTCCATGACGTTTCAGGGCGTATGCATACTTCTTCTTCAAGTGAGTGGGTGAGTTTGGATTTAACGCCGTTTTCATTTTTTTTAAAGTTTTTAAGGCGGCTGCAAGGTTTAGGGCAGGAGAAACTAATGTGTATCACTAATGTGGTTATGTCAATGGAAACCAGTGAGTTTCAGTTAGTACCAAGCCTTAATCATGTGAGGACGGAACAGGCACATGAACATACGTACAAAGAGGTTGAGAAACGTCCGGAAATATGCCTTATCATTTCCCTAGAGAAACTGATATGACAATTGTTAAATTGTGACAATTAAAACTGTTGCACACTTGACTTGAAGGCAAATGGACATCGAGTAACCCAATATCTGTTTCTGTCTTTTCAATTGATAAGCGTAGCTGTTTGTAACGTCAACAATTCCTTGAGACTTAAATAAAAAAAGAACTCACAACACTGCAAGTATTCTTGCAAACAAAAATCCAATCACAATAGGTTGTCAACTGATGCCATAAACGATGACCTGGGGGTCGTATAGATGTCCCGTCATGTACAGTGGAAGTATAACATAGTGTTTGAGACTGAGTGACACGTGGAAACAGAGATGCTCCCTGATCAGGTTTTTGTTCGTGTGTCTGTCAGTGTTCTCGTCTCTCACAGACAGCGATGTGTACCCACACTAGGCTTCATTTCCTGCAGTCAGCTATACAGGCAAAGAGTGGCTGTTATTGGCAATAAAAGTGTAATATTGATGGGGTTGGGAAAATGTGAACAGTTATAATGTGATTGTGAATGCCACCACACACTTTCATTCACAGTTATTCTCACAGCGTTGCAAGTGTTACTAGTAGTAAAATTACATATTTAAACTTATTATCACAACCCAGGACAAAAACTTGCTTTATCTCAAGTCTATACGTGGCCATTACTATTTAAATACATAAACGTGCCCACAAAGATAATTAGTTAAAATGTTCAAATTTTAGGAATGTGTTTTTTTTAATTTGACTCAGTAAATATGGAATAAAGTTGTTAATACAATTACACCACTATGCATGTGTCACATTTTGATTAAATAGTTATCTCGTTCTCGTGTATGTACTCATTTTGTTGACAAAGCACCATTCTTTAATTATCAGCTCACCCATGTGTGTAAATCTACGCCTTAAAACATATCTGATTAATCCAAAATGAACAAATCATACAACACTTAGCTATTAAATATACCGTTTTATCAACATATGGATTCATGCGGATCACACACCAGAGTCTGTCTTTACTGGACTTCACAATAACGTTTTCTGTTAACTGTCAAAAAGACATATTTATGCCAATTTGTGATGTACTTTTTATTTATGTATCTGTTGTGTATATGGATTTGTGTTTTATGTTACATGTTTTTATGTTTCTTGTTGTGATTATTTTACCAGATGCCTGATGAATATGTGACTTGGTACACGTTGGATGGTGCACATATACTCAGTGATTTGTGCGACAGTTTTGAATGTTGCCTTCTAGTGCTTGTCCGTTGAGAAACAGTCCGCAAGCGGAATCAAAATTAGGCCTCATCACGAGCAGCTTTGTGTTGTCAAATTACACACATATACTACAGTACAAAGTGTGATGTCAAACTACATTAGTTAAGATGTACTGTAGACTCACGTGTCCGGATGCAGCAATTTTCTTCCTGTGAGTGTAGAAAGTATGCCTTGGTATCTATTGAACGGGTCATAAACAGAATGTGAGAAACATAGCCCATTCTATTTGTACATGTACACGAATACACACACGTATGTAATTTAATGTACATGTATGTATGTATGTATGTATATGTATATGTATGTATGAATGAATGAATATGTATGTATTGTATGTGTATGTGTATGAATATGTGTAAGTGTATACATGTATGCATGCGTGCATGTATTCATGTATATTTGCATGTATATATGTATATATGTTGATATGGTTTATATGTATGTGCAAGATCAGCGTTCCTACACACGGAGCCGAGATATATATTGACATGTTAGCCCATAAATCGATTCTTGCGTTATTACCTTTTTAATTTCAGCGTTATAAAAACAATAGTAAAGCCATTACTGTTTACTTGAGATCCAACATTATCCACATCTATTTTGATCATTAAAACACTGATTACAGCAATTTTAATGTCCAACGTAAAAATAATGCTTAAAACCTTCAAATGTTCAACAGGCATAATGTTAAGTGGCGACAGTGTTATGGTCACAGGAATGAAATCTGCTCTCTGGAGATACATTTCTGAAGGAAGGATTGTAGACAAGATGGAAGCTCTGATTAAAGGGTTATACTTATTAAGAAGACTTTACGTGGGGTAGCTTGTAAGGAATTTGGATACGCTCAGTAGTAGAGGTGGCTAAATAACATCCCAAACAGCTAACAACAGAAATATCGGCCCCGTTTTTCAAAGCGATCTTAGACCAAGTTGATCGGAAGTGATTTTTGAAACAATGT
>JAULCD010098449.1:0-11578 GCA_032361085.1 Calliostoma canaliculatum
AATTATCACAGGATAGGTTTTCAACAGCCTGTATCAGTTGGAATTTGAAAACTAAAATCTGCAAATGTTGTGCTCAGTACTTTAAGGCTTTAATAAGATAAAATAGGTTTTCAGAGGCAGTAGCTGATACAATGTTATTTTTTGTCATTATGATAATAAAAAACCCCAAATGTAGGCAAGGTCGGGTATTCGGAACCACACCATTTTTGTTGTTGCCTAATGAGCTTTATCGGACTGATATGCTGTTCCAGGTGAACTGTGAAACTGACTTTGTAGCCAGAAACTCCAAGTTTGTTGGTTTAGTCTCCACCCTGACTCTCGCCTTGCAGGAACACTTCCTCACACTGGAAGACAAGAAGGTGGGTGGACAAGTCTATCAGACATAAAAGTTGTCAACAAGTGTATCATATGGTAATACCAAGTTCATGCATGCAAATCACACTCGGCCAGACCTTTGGTTGTGTTGGAACTCATTGGGACTCATTCTATCAGATATTGTACTAAATAAGACTCTTCTGAATATTTGCAAAAGGTAACAGAAATCATTGTCAGGGTCCTGTTGCTCAAAGTGATTTTAGGCTAAGTTGATAGTAAGTGATTTTTGAAACAATGTTCTTTGAAGTTGTTTCTCATCATAGGCTTACGACTTTTGTAGCGCAGAAATTGATTTGGAACTGTTGCCGAATGGCACCAGAACCAAAGCTATCTCTGCACTATGACAGTCGTAAGCCATTGTTATATTTTAGCACTTACAACCAACTTAGCCTAAGATCACTTTGAGGAACGAGGCCCTGATTTACAAATCCTAAGCTTCCTTTGAGACTTGAGATTGAACAGCTTGGTTTTGACTGCAGGTCAGTTTGGACCGAGAGACGGTTGGACAGGTGATGGCGACGAATGGACGCAGCTTGGCGGACCTGGTTGCCATGGAGGTGGGCAACATTGGAGAGAACATGGCGCTGAGGAGAGCGGTGCACCTCCGGGCAGTAGATGACCACTTCCTGACCACCTACATCCATCTGTCTGGTGGGCACTTCTCTCATGTCTGTAGCTGACTCACAACCTAGCATTGTCACTTGAGAAATTTTATTGTGTTATTTTTGCAGAAGAAATGAGACAAATGTTAACAGTCACAGAATTTTTTTCTCATAAAAATAATTATTTCTGAAAAAAAGTCACCACAAGAAAAAATTTAGTGTGTATAATATTGGTGTGAAAGTTTTAATGAAGAAAGTTATAGTTTCAGCTTACATTAAGCCGAACAAATGCTTATACTTACCTGTACAGCTACTTATTGTAAGTCGAGTGGAAACGAGGTGTAAACTCAAAACCCCTACTGTCTAATTACCCCACCTTCCATGTCATCAATCTTTTCTGCGTTCTTGCCTAATGGACGTGTAGAAAAAAAGTTCCTGTGCAGATGTTTCTTATCATAGGCTTACGACTGTCATAGCGCACCGGTTTCAAAGCGATTTCTGCGCTACAACATTTGTAAGCCAGTGTTAGCACTTACGATCAACTTAGCCTAAAGTTGCTTTGAGGAACGGGGCCCTGATGCTTTTCACCTTGCGGTGTTAAACATCAGCTTGTTTAATAAGTTTACTAACCAATTCTTTTTGTGTAAACACTTTGTTACTATGGTAACTTTGGATTGTACTTTGGACACTCTTTGTGGTATATCCTGGCCAATGTGAATTTTTTTCACCATGGTCGCTCTTTGTGCAATTTGTCAGAGAAAATTTTCCAAGGCTGATCCCAATTATCTACTGAGTAAAGGTTATGACACTTGTTTGGTGAAGTGCAAATGTATTTATGTTGTGCGAAGACCTGTCTGATAGGGAATTTACCTTGTATTTGAAAGTCATTGCCAAGCAGGCAGCAGATCAACAGTACGAGAAAATGAAAACTTCTTTGTCACTTGATCGTTCTGACAGTTTCTTCAGACTGACAATATTTTTGTCGTTTTCAGTGAGTTAATATTTTGTATGCAGTACGACTACACATTTGAGTCAGTCGATCTTCTGTTTTTTATAAAGTGTATCAATAATACGTTGTGGTCATGTAGTAATTGTTTGGTCTTAACGAATTTGGTTAAACACAACCCGATTTGTGAAGTCAAACAATACTACGTGTCACCAGGGGTGCGTCGACTTCACGTTATATTTGTGCCGACTGATAAAGCACTTGTACGATTGAATGTAAGCTAAAACATATGTTTTTTAAGAGAAAAAAAAAGAAGTTTGAATGGGCTTACATTCAGACATTCATTTTAGTCCATCCCATCTCTACAAACGTACATTTTAGTCCTACTCATCCACACCACTGAAGTTTGGCCTTTTTGTTGCTTCTTTACGACTTTCTCACCTTAAACCCTGGAAAGATTGATGACATGGAATGGGCAGATAATTTGACACTAGGGGTTTTGGTGTTTCAACCTCGTTTCCACTCGGCTTACAGTAAGTAGCTATACAAGTTAGTACAGTCAACCCTCGTCAATGCGGACGGTGTCGTTTTTCGTTAAAAACGTCCGAATAGTGAAATGGACGTTTGCTGAAATGAATTACATTGACTGACAGAGATTGGTTACAGCTTAAGTCTGTCCGAACGGTGCGGGAACCGGATTACTGGCGTCCGCATTAACGAGGGTTGACTGTATAATGGTTTAGCACTTACGATTAACTTAGAGAAACAGGGTCCGGTTATTTATGTGTTATGATTTATGTTTCCATGTCAGTACATAGAAAAGTATCATTCCCCATCTACAGAAGCGATAACAATAACCAACCCATAAACGGCCCTCCCACATGAAGGTTTCATGCATGGTCTGTGAGTTGACGCCCTATCTCTCTTAAATGTAACATAACAGCACCAAGTGGTCATTCCAGAAATGTCCAGACTGAAGGTTAAGTCAGCCGTTCCTCCAATTTGTAAAGTGTGTTTACTGATTACATAGCCATACCCAGACACTCTGTGAGCATTCCTGAGACTTTCAGACAAACTAATTGGCAGGATTAATAGAAATAGAATACAATAATTCCTCGCGTCTTTCAAACCATTCTTCATTAAAACTCTTGCATTTTCTTTCAACTTGAATAATCGCAGTAAAGTCTTGGATTATGATCAAGCGTTCTGCCAACAACATGCAGACTATGCTTGTTAATGTGCTGTAACCGTTCGCTCTACTGTCACAGAGCAGTAGGATTTGTGTTTGTGCGTTCTTTGTTTTAACTATATAAACTGAAGTACAAAAGAAAGCACACACCCCACTATTTTGACAGTAAGCGATGACTGTAATAAGATTCTAGTGTTTAATTTTATTGCTGAGTCATCTTCAAACGAGTTAGAATTAATTTAGAGATTTGTGTCAACATGAAACTTTTCTGGTAACACTTATGTCCACAGGGGGTAGAAAATCAAAATTCACACTTGTAGGAATGATGACAGTCCCAGGCATGAAGGCTATGTGAGTGGTTTCAGTACCTTATATGACCCCCATTTGTATTGATGCAGGCCAGGATACGGCTTCTCATAGAAAAGATTAGCCGTCGGATGACGTCATTAGGGATTTGCTGCCACTCCTTTCGCAGAGCCTGTTCCAGCTGGGGTATGGTGGTTGGTGGTTGTTGGCTGTGCACGTTGTCGCAACTGTTTGCCGAAATGGTTCCACAGGTGCTTAATGGGAGATAAATCCCTGTACCTCTGGGCTGTCAGGGTGTGGCGGATAACGACCAAGTCCGTCTTCTGGTCGCCGCAATTGCCGCCCCAAACCAAAACGTTCCTGCCACCAAAGGGCTGAACTTGTTGAACACATGGTGCAGCCAGTCGTTCGCCTCTCCGTCGGTAGGCTCTCACTCTACCGTCAGCGTGGAAGAGGTTGAATCGACTTTCATCGGCAAAGATGATTCTTTTTATTCACGACGTTGCCAGCGTCTTAATCTTCCTGCCTAACAAAGACGGTTGATGCGATGATCAGCAGTCAAGGTCATCCCACGGTATGGTCGATAAGCCTGGATACTGGCAGCCCGAAGTCGTCTCGTTACTATGTTCCTGCTGATGTAGCTGTTGACGCCATGGTGATGAACCTGCTGCGCAGATGTAGTGTGCGCAGGTGCCGGTCTTCTGTGGGGGTCGTCACTTTCGGTCGTCTGCTTCTTAGGCGGTCGGATGTCTGGCCAGTCTTGTTGACACGACGAAAAAGTTTGCCTGGTGCAGCCAATTAAGGGTCCTTGCGATCTGGCTGTTCGACGTTCCCACTCTCTCTCGCTCTCGCTCTCTCTCGCTCTCTCTTGCTCTTGCTCGCCTGCTAATAAACGTGGTATTTGTCTTGGTTTATTTTGGTAACATGTGTAATGGACTATAAAGTTACGTTTACACGCTATCCTGTCATTGGTTGTGTTTGGTACATTACGATAACGTCAAGAATGAAACAACTTTGTCAACCTTAAAAAATATGATATTTTAGGGGTGTGTATTTTCTTTTGTACTTCTGTTTAGTTTTATGAGAGATTACTTAGCGAAACAAAGGCATTTTGTCAGCTTATGTTTTTAACCAATGACTAGAATTGTTTTGTGTTATTTAATTTGATGAAGTTGTTTTTTTAAAATAAAAATATATATCAATTAAACAGAATTCATTTGAGGAGATAATAAAAATTCTTTTGAAACCTACAAGTCATATTCCAGTCTTTCCGTTAGTGTTAATAGTAACACAAATACAATGATTTCTCTTGAACTCTCAAACTTACAATGATATCATGTTAACACCTACAATTACGATGGTATCAAATTAAACTAATACCGACATATACACATAAATTTACAAGCACTTAAAAATACCTGTGAACACAATCATGCATATCTTCCTCTTTTGTTGAACACCTAGCCGTGCTAACGTTTAGAAGCTCGTTTTAGCACATTATGACAGGATAGAAATTTAACAGCCTCTTTATGCTAGAATTTGGACATTCAAACAGCCAAAGGTTGAGTTTAGCATTCTAAGTGTTAACGAATTGAGAACAATTCAACGAGAGAATATGGAAAGTACAAACCAATGCATGTTGCTAATAGCAAAGCGGTCAAGGTGGTGTTTAGGGGTCCACTTAGATGAATCGAGAATTAATCCTGATTAACAACACCTGACAGTGCAACTAGAGGTAATTGCGTGTTGATACCCCTTTAATCTTCATTGGTTGATTTGTTTTGTCATTTAAAGATGTCAGACCAATGATGCTCGCACTCGGGTAAGCCTTTTCTTCACGGGACACCGTTATTGTGTAAGGGCACAGTTCTGTTGTTGTTTTGAAGTTACACTGGGCTTCGATGTCTTCCCTTTGACTGAATTCAACTTGCTGTACTCAGATTATGGCTTGAAGAGTACTTATACTGCACTCAACAGGGTTAGTCCTTTTAATATTGTTACCCCCCTTCGTTGGATTTTGTGATAACTACTAGCAAACCTACCATGAAAAAAGTCCAATGGTGTTTGTGTTTTACAGTGTTAGCATTTGTCTGTTGCTTCGAATTTTCTAAATGTTCCCGAAAGTGTTCAGTGTTCAAAGACTATCACTGCCTAGGATATTTTAGACCTAATCTATAGTAATTTGTTTTAAAAAGCTACTGAAGATACTCATCAATCCAATCACTGTAGGTTAGGTAGAATTCGAAGCAACACAAGGTGGTAGCAGTATTTAAACCAACTAGAATATTATCAACATATATTTACTACTCAGTAGTTTATGAAGTTTATGAGTTTAAGGGATCAATATTCTAAACCTAAAAAGGATTTTATGGATGACAACGTCTTTGTAGAGTAAGGTTTCAGTAAACTGGTTTGCTTGACGACGGTACATGAATCTGTTCCGAAACGTCGCATCTTACTCTACAAAGAAGTTGTTACCCATAAAGTCTTATTCAGTTTGGTATCACTCAACTTCTAAAATGTCGTATAAAGAAAGATCAATATTTTTTTGCTTTGTCGAGAAAATTACTTTGTTGGATGTCTCGACTCAACAAATTCGATGTTGAAACATAAGTTAAAATAGTATCAAAAACACATCTTAAAAGTACAAAATTGATTTTGTGCTGTTAATATCCTAGTAGCAATTTGAAAAACTCTTTTAGCAGTACATTTAATAAAGCAGTTGAAAAGTGATTATTTTAAACCCATCTTAAAAGTGCAAAATCGATTTTGTGCTTTTAATATCCTAGTAGCAGTAATATCTTTTAGCAGTGCATTTATTAAAGCTGTTAAAAAGCGATTATTTTGTTAAAACCAGTTTAAACGTACCCTTCAAATTCGGGGAAGTATTGAACATTTCATTAATAAAGTTAGGCTTTTAACATCAGAATATGAAGCCAATAGCGCTGTAAGGGTTAAGCTGGTGTCTTCAATGTTTGTCTCATCCAGCCTGTGGGGCCATCTGTCTTGGATAACGATGATGAGTACAACCTTCTTGCTCGTTTGTCAATTTCACGAAGCATTAGAAGACTTAAATGTACACAAATCGGATTTATCACTTTCGAATATGGCATTGACACTGTTCAACATTAAATTTAAATCTCATTCTTTAGCTGCTTATATTCAAGCAATTCAGACCGTTTTTAATTATTTTATTAACAAGACAGCAGAAGCCATCGCTAGACCTTAGCATTGGAAAGAAAACAGAATTATACTTTAGTCACAAGATGTCTGACAAGGGAATGAAAGACGAGAAATGCAGACTGCTGCCATGTATTGCAATGTCAAACACAGACTGAAAATGTGTCAGTGTGGTTGTTGTTGAGAAGTCACTGCCATTTATGCACGAGTAGCATCTATTTTCTACAGTTATATTCATTGTTTTAGTGTGTCATATATACTCTAATTGTTCGTTAGTTTGAACTTTTTAAACCAGATACCTTTTGAGAAGAAGTGTTTTACATGATGTTTAAAAGTACACAATCCTATTGACATCTGCACCAATACCTTCACTGACACCTACCTTTCTTATTATCGTTCAAACAAAATACATGAGCATAGGGATTCAACTTATAAATATCTATTTAGTCCATGCTAGAAGAAGGAATTACTGAAAATACAAACCTGACCGTTGAAAAGATAATCAAAACGCTCAGACATTTAAAACTATTGTTATTTGATAAAACAATTATAATTTTAAATTCCAAAAGTGCAAACGATGTTCATAAAATGAAGATGTCTGCCCAACTATGTTAGAATGTATGTATTTAACCCTTAGAGTGCCATCTTGATTTTAGTTGGACTTTAAACTGTGACTACCTAGTACTGTTAAAAACCTATCCTGTGATACTTTGTTTAAAAGAGCTCCGTTGGAGCTCTTTTAAACAAATTATCACTGGATAGGTTTTCAACAGCTTATTTATAATGTGACAATTTGTGAAAGCAGCTCCTGAAGAAGTTCTCTTAAACAAATTATTACAGGAGGGGTTTTCAACAACAACATAAGGTAGTCACATGTTTAAGTCCTACTAAAATCCACTCGGTGGTGTGTGTTGTGTGCTTATGATCCGTATTTTACAAAATACATAATTTGTGCTGAAAACCAGAAGTAGTATCATCATCGTCTTTTATTCCTCCATATGTTAAAGAACGACGGTAAAAAAATTATAAATTATTTACAATATGTACACACTTTGAGATTCATCTTTATACTTTAGGAAGGATTTTACCATCAGTTCATATGCAGACTTTATTAATGTTACTTGTGTTTCTGGCGGTCTTGATTGGCACTGAAGCAGTGTCTAGAAACATATCACCGTCCATTGAACCTAGTTCTGAACACGTGTTTATGTCGAGTGATGATATTATACACAACACCTCGTCTCTAGGTTCAGTCAGACTGGTGCAGATGTTGAGTGCATGGTCTAAAACATTTCATACAGGTGACCACACAGCTCACATGGATTGTAATCATCGCTCTTGTGAGCCACGGTAGTCCAAGTATCATTTTTAAAGCATACCTCTTAGCTCGTTCCATCACCATCATCTCAGGTTGTAAAATATTATGCCATACTTCGCCTCCATGAAGAGCTTTAGGATAAATCATGGTTTTAATCAGACGGGCACTAGGTTCAGACATCGAGGGTGAAGTCCATGAGGTAAGAGGGATATAACCATGGCTTTGGTTTCTTTGCTGCTTCCTGACATCTCCAGTCATTGGTAAATGCTTGGTTATCTGTGTGATTTTCTATGTCTTAACACCAACATGTCGGGTCGTCTATATGCCAGACAGTCAAGAGACGTATGTAACTAAAATAATTTGTCTTGGTTCTATGTGGCAGATGCTTATCTATCATCTAAAACAGGCACCGCAGAATGTATCCTAGGAGATACTGTCACACATGATGTTATTAGGTTGTTGCAATATCTCCAGCATGACATCATACTCATTATCCCAACAGTGTGACTTCAAAATGGACAAGCAGCAACATTGTTCTGGTTTATGGCAGCCAGAAAAAATGTCAGCGAAACATTTACTGATTGATTTATGTTTTAGTATGAGTTTTAAATAATAAATAGAATCTAACCCTCATGTCTCCTGATATTAAATATACCAACACTTATTGACAAGCCTCGGAGTTTTAAACTTTTATCAACAAGTGTTGCCATATTTGATATCAGAAAAAACTAAATTCAATTGGTTTCTTTAAAACCTATTTAAGTAAAATTAAAATTATGACAAAAAAAATCAGGTTAATAGCACAATAAGTTTAAAAACAAGCCAGCATCGAGGTCATTAGAGTTTCGTTCAATAAATCAAATTTAGTAACTATCAAACTGCAAATTGTTACTAAATAAAATTGCAAATGTATTACCATAATCATGTGTTATTTGTGACAGATGTCAATTTCCATTTTTATAAAAATCTGACTCACTTAATTTTTTCATGTTTTCGTGGAATTATAATGATGTGTATTACAAGAAAGAACTCAGTTACGTAAACCGATATAATTGCATTGGAATCAAGACCAGAATTTACCAATTTCAAAGTTATAGTCAAGTCCAAAAAACATGGCGTTTGTAACACTAGACGAATGGTTTTTATTCTATAAATATCAAAATGGTTGTAAATCATGTACTGTCCAAGGAAAAACATGTTTTTCATTGGACAGTGCACAGTTTACAATTGTTTTGACATTTTAAAACAATCCAGGTGCATTCTGTTTTAAGACTTACTTTTTTTCCTTTACTGTTAGGCCAAAAAAATAAATGTTGTGGTTCCGATTACATGTTTTTAAAATTCAGGGTAGGTAGGTCGGTCGGGAATTTTCATTTTTTAACTTAAATATTTTATTCCTGATATCTAAGTTTAACCCTGAAGTGCTGAATGGATTTCAGCCAATCTTAAAACTGTGACCATCTTGTGCTGTTGAAAACTCATCCTGTGATAATTTGTTTAAAAGAGCTCCTGCAGGAGCTCTTTTAAACAAATTAACACAGGATAGGTTTTCAACAGCCTGTTTCATTTGGAGTCTGAAAACTAAAAATCAGTAAATGTTGTGCTCAGCACTTTAATGGTTAGATTCCAAACCTGCCGACCCACCCTCCTCTCCTCTAAGTATAATATAAAATGTCCCCCTCCTCTCCTCTAAGTAAAATATAAAATGTCCCCCTCCTCTCCTCTAAGTAAAATATAAAATGTCCCCCTCCTCTCCTCTAAGTATAATATAAAATGTCCCCCTCCTCTCCTCTAAGTATAATATAAAATGTCATATCTCTGTAAACCTACCGTATCATATTTCAGTGAACTTATGTCATATCCCAGTGTACTTACAATGTCTAATCGAGCCCTCTCCTCCTGCCTTAGTTACCCATGTATAGGAATAGTATATTGTCACCCTGTTTTCCTTCATCCTCTTTTCATGAATCCTAAAATGTCACACACTAAACTTTGTCCGTCCTGACCCTCTCTCCTATCTCAGTGAACTTACTTTCAAAACTTAAACATTCCCCAGGTTGAATATGTGAGAAAAAACTATAAGACAAGTTACTTTTTTTCAATTTATTAACTTTTTAACAGTATTATTAACATAGAGACTAGTAAAAAAATGAGCATAGTGTTTTGGGTTTTAAAAAAAAAAGAAATGATCCATGCAACTGGCTTGTAAAACACACTGGCGGAAACACTACCATCCTTCTTATTCCTGTCTTGAGAAGACAGTAATTTATGTAACATAATATATCGAGGATCAAGATGCACTTATAACCAATTAACTTGTTCACCTGGAAAGGAAGTACTTTCTTCAAATAAACAACATTAAATTATTTCCTGTCTTAACTCCTCTGTGTGCTACAACTATTTAGTTTACTTTGTTTATTTCTTTTTATCCGACAGCCAACACAAGATGTCTGAAAAAATGTTTAAAACCCTCACTAACAAAATAAAATATCACCACAACTTTCAAAAGATATAAGCTTTTAACCTTTAAAGTGCTGAACCCAATTGTTTTCTATTTCATTGTCAAAATTCTGCCCAAAATAAACTGTTGAAAACCTATCCTGTGGTAATTTGTTTAAAAGAGCTTCTACAAGAGCTCTTTTAATCAAAATATCACAGGACTGGTCTTTAACAGCACAAGTTAGTCATAATTTAAAAATCTACTTAATCCAATTTAGTACTGTAAGGGTTAAGAACAGAAATAGTTCAAATGTTTTAATTATTTATTGATGTGATGAATTTAGTTAGGATATATTGTCCAACAATAAATTTTATTATTTATATGAAAAAAACTTGTATCAAAAGTTTTAAGATTTGATTTATAAAATATCAGAAAAAGATAAATAAGTTCAGCTGTATGCACTGGGCTATTATGTTTAGTTTACAAACGTCAAAATTGTTTTAAATTGTGCATCTCCCAAAAGTTTACAAATCTGAAAACAAGTTTTTCTTTGGAAAGGCCACAGGTTACAACAATTTTCCGATTTGTAAACTAAAACCTATTAGCCCAGATATATATTTAATCATTATGTATGTATTCATAAAGTTACATTACCCTTTTCGCTTCTTAAAAATCCAACTGTAACACTTTCTAAATCCATGTTTTATGAAGCGACGATGAGGCATGTTGCTCTGAGTGTTTAAGCAACTAGAATCCTTCGTATTCGTAACCCACGGCTATAAACACCATGACTGGTCAGTCAGATCAGATGACTACACTAGAGTTATCTCCCTTCCACCATCACATCACATGCCATCAAACCACCAACTCATCGTCACACTACACAACTGTCTTTATCAAGGTATTGCTTAAAGTTGCCATAATGAATTGGTCTTAGTTTATTCAATATTTATTAAAATCAATGGGATGAATTTTTTTATTGATGATCATAAAATAACAAAATAAATTTTTTTTGTTCAGACAAAAATCCTTTAAAGATTCTAATAATTTTTACTTAAAACTACAAGAATAAAAAGTAAAGGTTTATTAATAATCTTAAATGATTTTTATGTGCTTTATTTCTCTGTATTTTGTGGGGTTTTTAAATTTGTTCTTGGGTTTTATTTATCATTATTTAAGAAAAAAAATAAAATTGGATTGAGGGGGATGGTTGAAAGATAGA